>MU225359.1:93458-106769 GCA_018584345.1 Thuja plicata
CCCTAGGCGAGCTAAACTCATAGCCCGGTTAGAGGAAGCAAGTGACAGTTGGTTTAAAAATTGCAGGGGGTGTTCTCATGAGCCAAGAAGGCCATGGATGTGTTGAGGGATGTTGTGTAGGTGTTCCTTAAGGTGGAGGAGTTCCCAAAGATCCAAAAAGATGAGTTTTGAAGCCCAAGACCTCAAACTGGTCCAAAAACAAGAAAGAAGCCATTTTCAAGAAGTATGGTGTACAGACAGTACTGTACCCTAAGACCTAGAAAATCCTTGTGGGTTTTTGATTTACTTGAAGACTAATGGAAGAGATTTTGGGGTTCTTTGAGATATTTTTTCTGTTTTTGAGGTTTCCTAAAAACTAGGAGGCCTAATTTGCAAAAAGGCTACAAAGCCTAGAAAATAAGAATCTAGAACTCGATGGGAACATGGACCAATTTGATGGTTTCAGAGCTGGTTTGCAATCCAATGATGGAGTATTTTGAAGCCCTAACCCTCCTGAAAATCCAAATTTAATTTTAGGGCTTGGAGTTGTTTGAGTGGAAGGTTCTTGTAGAACACAAGAATGGTGTTTTTTAACATGATAGTTAGTTTCCTTGGTTGGAGAGGAAGAGTTGATTCTTCAAAGTGTTGAAGGGTGGATTGAGGAAGCCCTAGAGGTCCTAAGAGAGACCTGTTAAGAGTTTCAAGAAAACTCAGAAGGTTACCAAGAAGGCTCCCTATCAATAGGTCTCGATGTACTCACCACGGGTGTGCTAGCCTCTCATGACAATGTGCAATGTCAGATCAATGCCTCTCAACAAGGACCACCATCTTCTCTCCAGAGCTCAGAAATTTACCAAGGATAAAAGTTAAAATGAATGGGTAAAAAGTCATTTTTGAGGCTTATATTAACCTTTTAGGGCAAAAAAAAAGCTCTGGAACTCTAAGTAGACTGTCAACACTCTATTTTTTTCTTCTCAAGTATATCACAAATCACATCAAGCACACAAAGAGTGTCAATCACATCACAGTAAAAAGTTTGCAACAATATCCACCAAATGCAGAATTGATCTATACATGCATAAAATGATTTGCAAGCTTTACACAATCAGTTTTTCAAGGTTCTATGTCAACAAGATGCACATCACATACTTAAAATCTTGGTCGTACATCATTTTATCATGCTCATAATTAAATTTTATAGTAATCAACTTGGTAAAATTGTGTTTTCTCTTAATACATTTTTGCTTCATCTCACCTTCTAATTGATTCTTCTTTGATCCAATCAAGTGTTCCATTGCTCTATCATTCTACAGAGGGATTTCCTTATTATTTCCTTTGATTTCATTCTCAAGGGGGCATAATCATACTAAAAATCAATCAAATTCTTTCTCAAAAAGAAAAATTGACTTCATCATCAAAAGACTAGGGGCATGGCAATTTCCTTCAATCAAGTTGGGACTGTTGGATAGAAAGAAGGCTTCATCACTAGACAAGCTAGATATCTATGTCTACAATGTCTTATATCTTTATCAAGATCACAATAGCTTCGTACTGACCTTCATTCGATCAAGTTTGGAGTCAGTATTATCAATTCTCGTTTAATCAAGTCTAGGATTGATACCTCAAATCTCTCAACAGCTTCGTACTGACCTTCGTTTGATCAAGTTTGGATTTGGTATTATTACTTCTTGTTCGATCAATTTCAGAATTGGCATCTCTAGATTTGTGTTCAATTGATCTTTGTTCGATCAAGTTCAAAGTTGATACATTTAGTCTTAGTTCAATCAAGTTCAAGACTGGTCTCATCAACTCAATTTTGCTCAATCAAGTGTGGAATCTATAAAGGGTAAATTTGGATGGTCTTCTTAAATAGAGTTTTAATAATGGATATTTGCATATAAAAGAGACCCTATGCCATATTCAACCATATACATTTAATTTTTATGATAAAGAATGTAAAGCTAGAAATACATGCAAAGAATAATGGAGTAAAATACCCACCTCACATCATAGAAGATCTAGAAATACCATTTTTCTGATTCCTATGTTGAGTTTCTGGAATATCTTCAACCAGATCTGGAATAGAAACGCAGAGATGGATAAAACCCAGAAATGATTTTCCGATCTGGCTCAGCTCTGATTTTGACCCTAAAGTCAATGTCACCTTTGACCTAGAATTTTTGATTTCAAGCTAGGGAAGAATTGACCTCCGATCCTGACCCATAACATAATGACGATTTTGACTCAAAATAGAATGTCTGATTCTGACCTGCAACTCCTGAAACAACACCTGCAAATATATGAAAAAGGGGTTTTAGGGTGGCTATATGGGGTTTTGCCTTAGTCAAACCCCCGTTTTGGTGGTTTCCACCTCAAAAAATAGCCGAATGTAATAGAATGTATGTGTGTTTCTCTTAGAAAGATCTTTGAATGTATAATGCCAAGATCTAATACTCTAGATTAAAACCCTACTATGAATTGAAAATGAGAAAGCAATGCATAGATTTGAATATGATAAAGAAAGCATACCAAGCCCCCAAGGAAAAATTATTTCTACCAAAATCACAATCTATAGTTGCTACCCCATGATAGTATCTTTTGAATCCTTGAATGTTGAAAATGGTAGATCCAAGAAGAAGGAAGGAAGGAAGAACTCTTTCTTGCTCCAAGGAAGATCCATAAAAAGCTTGTCCACAAAATGCTTGTATGTATTAAGGCATCATCATATCTTGTGCTTGTATATCATCCTCTTTCATTCTTGCATCATCATCATGTCATAATCGTAATTGCATCATGTCATCTCATGATTTCCTTTTTATGAAGAAATGAAGGCAAAAGAGAGTGTTTATATAGAGATCTCAATATAGACCTCTTAGGGCAATGCAAGGGACCCAAATTAAAATTTTGCCTTAAATTATGGTTCAATTACAATCACTAACCAAGGAGGGGATGTATTAATTCAAATATCAAAGAAAATACTTCCGTACCCAGACCCAGGGACATATTTTTAAGTTTAGAACCCTGATAAGCTCTGGATCTGAAGGTGGGGACCAACACCCAATAGAGGTCAAAATTGACCTCGACCTTGACCTAGGTCAAGGTCAACCTCAAACTTGACCTAGGTCAAGGTAGACCTCAATTCTTACCTAGGTTAGAATCAAATTCAATCCTGGCCTGAGGTTTTAGGCAGGTCACCTTGAGAAATCTGCAAGATTCCTAGGTCAGCAGGGGACCTAGGAAGGTGAGAAAACACACCAAAGTGATGGGGAGAGGCACAAAGGACATAGAGGAGTTATGATGAAGATTAGGAGAGCCAATACATAGTTTCTACCTAAAAATAAAGCCACAAAGAAGGAAATTAAGGAGGATCCATAGGATCCTAACCCTAGTTTCACTTGGAAATGGAGAATTAAGTGCAGATGCATCCTAAAATGCAAATCTAATATGCAAGTGTACTAAATGAGGGTGCTAAACCTACCAAAATGGAAGTGCTTCCATTTTAAGATGACACATTTATCCCCTTCTTTATGTTAGATATGACACTACATGAATATGCAAGCTAAAGTAAGAAAACAACATAAAGTAAAAAGGATATATCTAAGTCCTCAACATGGAGATCCTGCAAGAAACTGTTAGTACCTGCAACCTACACCACACAAGGTTAATGAAAACCCATAGAGAACCTAAGAGTTACTAGGATAATTTGACAAGTGTATAGAGTCCCTTATGCCCCCCTGTTTCGGTTTACTAATTATGAAAGGTGAAACAGGGTGATAAGGTTAAACCTATACACTGGACATGTAGTTTATTGAAAGGTCTTTTCCTAAAATAGTTAGAAGGACTCCAAATCTTCTTAAACTAATTAAAGAGGTTAGGTATCTGAATCAAAATTCCAATGCCACTGATGACACTGAAAATAGAGCTACCAAACTCAAGTTACGATGAAAAGAGTGAATGTTTATGATGACATGTAATTGATTGAATGATTGACAATGTTAAGTTGAAGATAATGCAAGGCATTAAATCAGTTAATGGTTTGTATTGTCATTGATGTCAACTTAATATCAGCTATATAGTCATGTACATAATGCCAAAGACTTTAGAGAATCAATAGAACAAAGGTTACGCTTTAGACAATGCATAAATGTCAAGTATTCACAAAGTGACAGATAACACTGACAGAGTGTACACCATCGGTAAAGGCAAAGAAGAAAAGTTACAGTGATACCTGATGAGCAGAAGATAGTTTTGCCTGATGAAGCAAAACCATAGGATGCCTGACGAGCTGAAAAATAGAGTTGTCGGATGAGTAAAAATCTAATGATGCTCGATGGACGGATATCCCAAAGCTAACTAGAGTCATGCCAATAGAACTATCAGTTGTCACCGACAACTAACTAAATAATTGACCGACGGAATAGAGGGTTCAAAAAATGACAAAATATATAGCTGGCAAGAGCTAAATATAGACTTAACTGGTTATTTTATTTGTTTTATTCGACCAGAGTTAAGTAATTGATTTAAAGAAGATTTGTATAGTTGGTAAGAAGATAACTACGAGATAAACCAGGAGTTATGCTTCAAATCAAATTGGCTGGATTGTTTTTCACGCCAAGAATCAAGAATCAAGAAACAATGAATATCATGTCTATATAAGAGACAAGCTTAATTCATTTTTTTAAAAACACATTCATGAAAAGGGGATTAAGGGGAGTGAATAAACATAGGATGCTGAAGAGAAAATGATGAAGAATAACTTCATATAGTCCTGATCAATCAAGTTGAAGGAGTGCTAAATAATTTTGCAGACACCGACAAATAGTGAAGCACATAATCATAGAGCAGTAAGTGTGGAGCACAAATAATTGAATTGATACATTGATCAAAGAGGTAATGTACTTAAATAGATCTAAAAATATGCAATTCAGAGTTGCATTAGAAACAGGTCATAGTGTTTTAGTTTAACCATTGAAGCATCAAGTCTCTTAATAGAGAAGGACTTAATAGTCTTCTATATATTGAGTTACATCCCAAGGAGTGCCAAAAAGGTTGATTCATGAAAGTAGCATTGGACTTGCCTAATACCTATTGATAGTCTAAGAAGGAGGCTGATTCAAGGATGGTATCAATAGATGCCCGATACTAAGTGACAACCTCTATGTATAAAATCCTCTAACAAGGTCACACTTAATAGTGTGTTTGTAACCTTTAACAGGGTTGGCTCCTAACAGGGCTCACTTCAGAAAAATGAAAATTTGGGGTACCGGTCCTAGTGTTTTTTTCCCTTAACAGGGTTTCCACATTAAAAATTCATGTGTTATGTGTGTATGATTCATTTCTTTATTGTTTTGTATCTGACATAGTTAACACTGGGTTGACTGGTAGTATGATTCATTTCTTTATTGTTTTGTATCTAACATAGTTAACACTGGGTTGATTGGTATACTCTGCTTATTTACTAAGTTTCGGTAAATAGTTATACTGCTTATCAGTAATCAAGGAGAATAAGGACAGACAAGTTAAACCAACAGATAGTTATTCATTATAAGTATTTCATGGCATGCATCTTGTAGGGACTTAATAATCTAAGGTTTATTTGATTGGTGGTTAATGTTTGAAGGATAAATTTTTGAGGTCACTGATTCACCCCCCCTCTTAGTTATTCCTAACAATTGGTATCAGAGCTTGTGTTCTTAGAAAGGAAGGTTTCAAGACCTTATTCAAGATCACAAGATGAACAGATGAGATGTGCCCAAGTTGAACAAAGACAACTTTTCTACATGAAAAAGTAGGATAAGACTCCACTTATCAGGTATTGGTAATGATGTTACTCAATTCCTAGACACTGAATATGTGTTTCCTATAGGAGTATTGACAATAGATCAATTGAGAGAGAAGCATGAACACAACTTCATGGTTATAGAGCCTTCTTCCTCACTCTCTGATGCTAAATTTGAAGATGTCAAAGATTGCAAAACTACAAATAAGATGTGGGAAAAACTTAAGCTTGTACATGGAGGTGATACAAATGTTTTGAGAGCCAAGGCAGAAAGCCTTAGAGGAAAATTTGATGATCTCAGAATGAAAGAAGGAGAAAACATCACACAGTACAACACAAGAATAAAAGAAGTAGTCAATGCTATACGTGGAGTTAGAGGTGTTGGCAAGTTGACTTCTTGAGGAAGCATGGCTTATTTTTTGGTTTCAATCATGGCAACAAAGTCATACTAAGTTTCTGTCAAAGATAACTTAGGAGATAAAATGACTAAGTACAGAAAATAGGACAGACAAAGAGATACAGTGATCAACACATCAGCGCACATGTTACAGAGCACACCAAAGCATGTGTGCTTAGGTATATACTCTAGTGTGTACATAGATGCTATATCTAAACACGCAAGGTACAGAACATTAGTATGGAAAAGATACATACAGATTAGTACTCTGTAGTCCAGGAAACAGTCCAAAATATAGAGCACAGAAGCCAACTACTATTTTGATCAGCGTGTATTATTTTGTGATGCTAAGGCTAAGTGCCTTTAGTTATAAGTTTGTTATGATTTAATTAATGTTGTTGTAAACATGCTTGAGCTGACTTGTTCGGAAGTGTTGTATATTTTTTTTAGAGGCCGACTAAGTATTATGTTTTGGGTCACGCCTATTCGTTTGTAAAGATATAAGTATGTAATGTATTGTTATGTTACAGTGAGCAAGAGAAGTAAATTATTATGTAAGAAGAAGTTACAGAAGGGCGGTATAATGAAGTCAGAAGATGATATAGCACTTTGAAGGAGTAAGAGCATCCACACATACACGGAACTGATTAGACAACAGTGTCACCACATCAGTTCATTTTTGATATAGTGCATATCAAAATTTAGAGGGTTGTAGCCTTCATATTATTTGGGCAGTGAGCCATAAACCCTTAACAGGTTTTTTTGTAAAAGACTCCTAACAGGGTCCGACCCTTAACTAGGTCATTGTACTCAATTTGTAAAGACTACTTCTAATAGGGAAAAGGAACTTTAACAGGTTCATTATACCTAGTACAATATTTTTTGGGTACTAATCCCCACCAGAGTTTTCCTCTGATCAAGGTTCTCCATAATCATATCTTGTGTTATGTGTTCTTATGTTATATTTCTTTGGATGCACACTTGATATATGTTTAATTGGCTGAAATATAATTAATTGATAAACACTGATTCACACCCCCCCCTCTCAGTGTTTCTAACAATTGGTATCAGAGCTCTAGTCCTCTAAAAGAAAGTTTAACCACTTGAGGAGATCATGGACTCAGCTGAAGAAAAACATTTGAAAAAGAATCTTGAAGCAGCCCTTGAAGATCTTGACAGATCAGAGAAAGAAAATGAAGAACTAAGATTGAAAAATGATGGCTCTCAAATACTTATCAAAAGGCTAAGGAAAGATCTGAAAGATTTTTCTACTAGTGATCTAGGACAAATGGTCAAAAAGGTTAATGAAGAGAATAAATCTCTAAAGGATAAACTTGAAGATCTGGAGGAATAGCTTACAGATAGCCAGAACACCATTGAAGACAAGATCAAAGAAAGAAAACAATTGGAAGATGAACTTTTGTAGGCAAACATGAAAGTCTTGGAATTGGAAAACATGAAGAAGAAGTTGGAATGTGAATTAATAGAAGCAAAGGCTAAGATTGATAAACTCCACACAAGTTCTAATTTGATTCAATTCTGGCTCAATGTGAAAAGGAAAAAGGGGAACACTACAGGTCTTGGATTTAGTACAGTGCAAGATGAAATCAAATCATCACAAGAGAAAGAAAAAACACTTGAAGCATCTTTAGAAACTAAAGTTGAAAATACTACAGAGGTTATATCTGAACCACCTAAAAGAGAAATCAGACAAGTTAACAAAACTTGTTATGCATGCAACAAACATGGGCATTTGGCAAGAGATTGTAAAGAGGTAAGACCTTTTAATGGTTATTGTTTCTCATGTAGTAAATTTGGTCACATGGCTATACATTGCAGAACAAGTCATAAGAATCAACATCAGAAGAATCACAGAAGTATGAATCAAAACAATTAGAGAAATCAACCTCAAAAGAAATTGCAGAATATTACCTGTAAGTTATGCAACTACAATGGACACACAACAAAACAATGTAGCATGATGAGCAAGAACATCAGACCTCCTATCATTTGTCACACATGTGTAAAGGCTAGACATATCACAAGGTTTTGTAGATCCAAAACTCAGAAACAAGAAGATCACAAAAAGTCTCTATTTGAAGAGAAAGGAGAAGTCAATTTTGTCTTAGCAAATGAAGATTCAAGCAAAATTTGGGTTGAAGTAAAGAAGAAAAAAGATGTTGACAAAGTAGTTGATGCATCCATAATGGACGCACCTTCTACTTCTTCTTGAATAGACCTTCTTGGTCTTAGGGGGAGCTATTCTAGCTTAGAACCCCTGCGTGGTTGGTGTACTCACTTCAGAGTATGCACCTTTGGATTCATGATTAAAATCTCAGATTATAGCTATATGCATTCATGCATTATCTGAATTACATCAGGATCAAAGTTTGAAAATCTCTATGTATGGTTGCGAGCATTAAATGTGGCAGATCATATAAAAAGAAGTTCGTATTCAATCATTCTCACATTTACATTCGAAGAGCAAGAAATTGAAGAGAATTGGAGCACTAAGACATCCAGGCATGAAGACATAGCAATTTGAAAGTTGGAACAAATGGTTAATCAGTTTGAAACAAAGCCCTAGCCATCACGCCATTTCAGAATTTCATGAAAACCCTACTTAAATAATCACCAAGTAAGTAATGGCAACCCCAGTTGTATTTGATGTAGCAGAAAGGAAGAGATTCATATTTAAGAAGCATCCATTCAAGTCTATATTGGATGATGTGGAAGGAGCTTTCTCCAAAACCCCGCTTGGCATTGTTCATGTGGAAGATATCCGTGCGTACATATACTACAAGAAGGAATCACTAGGAGATGATAATATAGCTTCTCACATGGCATCAATGCTAAACAAAGATTTCACATTCAAAGATGAGTTCGTGCACCTACAAGATAACCCTATTGTCGAGTATCCAAATGCGCATGAGTTTGAAGAACCAGAATGGGTAAAAATCTTGTTGAGTAGAATTCATGATGATCTATTTTGGATTGGTGATGTCCCTATTTGTATCACTGCAGACCTAATCCATCAGTTAACTGGACTTCTAATGACTAGACTAGTATTTCCCATTGGTAAAGATGTTAAGAAGCAGATTGAGAAGGTTTGTTTGTCAAGAAGTGATAGGCGTGGTATGACAATAGACCCTATCAAGGAGGATGACATTAAACTCATTACAATGATACTTGGTTACAAGTTTCAGCAAGCAATCAGGTTGAATAGTGTATCTATAGCAACAGTACTTGCAGCAATCAGAATAGTAAAGGATAACACTCAGTACAACCTTTGTGAGATCTTGCATGATCAATTGATTGCAAATATCAGAATCATCAAACATGATAGAAGAAAAATATTCAGGTTTGGATCTCTGATCATCTATTTGTATCATCACATAGTAGGAAAGGTTATAGACCTCTATCTAGACAAAGGCAAACCTACAATGACTCAAATATCTCTCAAAGCCATAGTATAAAGTAGTGCAAGAGATAAAATGGATATGGACATAAAGATATTTAGGGTTAAAATGTAGAGCAGGGTCAGACTATCTGAGAAAATAGTTGACAATTACAGGGATACAATATGCTTTATGGTTGAAACAGATTGCACATGCATGGAAGCTGTTGAGCCCAGAACTAAGTGGATTCATCCACTAGGATATGAAGTTGAAGACCATGTGCTAGAGGGATATGCACAGGTCTTATTGTCAGTAGCTAAAGACCCCAATGAACCTAGATGGGGCACCTACAGAGAAAAGATGGACGAAGTGGACATTGAACTAAAACTTGTTGTTAATAAAAGGAAAGTGTCCAGAACTACATCTAACATACTAAAATCTCATGGAGTCACTCAAGAAGATTTGAATAAAGCTAAAGAAGCCAGAATTACTAAAGTTAAGATTGAGAAGACTGATGATTCTTAGAAGAAGAAATAGAAGAAAAATGAGGAGAGAACATCTGCGCCTGCAACCACCATTGACTTGGATACATCTCCACCTTATGTTCCTAGAAATAAACTTAGAGGAAGAAAGAAAGCTGCCATAGGTCATCCATCTTCAAGATCCACTAGGAGCACTACATAGGAGATAAAATGACTAAGTACAGAAAATAGGACAGACATAGAGATACAGTGATCAACACATCAGCGCACATGTTAGAGAGCACACCAGAGCATGCGTGCTTAGTTATATACTCTAGAGTGTACATAGATGCTATATCCAAATGTGCAAGGTATAGAACATCAGTACGAAAAAGATATGGACAGATTAGTACACTGCAGTCCAGGAAACAGTCCAGAATACAGAGCACAGAAGCTGACTACTATTTTGATCAGCGTGTATTATTTTGTGATGCTAAGGCTAAGAGCCTTTAGTTATAATTTTTTTATGATGTAATTAATTTTTTTGTAAACACGCTTGAGCTGAATTGTTCGGAAGCATTGTATATTTTGTTTAGAGGCCGACTAAGTATTATGTTTTGGGTCGCGCCTATTTGTTTGTAAAGATATAAGTATGTAATGTATTGTTATGTTACAATGAGCAAGAGAAGTTGATTATTATGTAAGAAGAAGTTACAGAAGGGTAGTATAATGAAGTTAGAAGATGATATATCTCTTTGAAGGAGTAAGAGCATCCATGCATACACGGAATTGATTAGACAACAGTGTCACTACAACAGTTCATTTTTGATATAGTGCATATCAACATTCAGAGGGTTGTAGCCTTCATATTATTTGGGCAGTGAGCCTAGGTAGTGAGTCATACACCCCTAACGGGATTTTTTGTAAAAGACTGCTAACAGGGTCCGACCCTTAACCAGGTCATTGTACTCAATTTGTAAAGACTGCTTCTAACAGGGCAAAGGAACTTTAATAGTTTTATTATACCTAGTACAATATTTTGTGGGTACTAATCCCCACCAAAGTTTTCCTCTGATCAAGGTTCTCTGTAATCATATCTTGTTTTATGTGTTCTTGTGTTATATTTCTTTGGATGCACACTTGATATATGTTTAATTGGCTGAAATATAATTAATTGATAAACACTGATTCACCCCCCCTCTCAGTGTTTCTAACAGGAGGTACACTTGAAGAGGAGACACTGGTAAGTAAAATCTTAATAACCTTACTACCTGTATATTCTATTAGATTTTTTTCCATTCAAGAAATGAGAGCAGTGGCAAACAATACAGTTACTCTTGATAGTTTAATTGGTAGAATGATTTCATTTGAGATGAATAACTTTGACAATAGTGTCTTACCAAACTTAGAGTTTGCATTTAAGTCTTCCATGAGAATAAGCAAATCAAGTGATAGACACACATCTAGAAGAGATAGTGAAAGTGAAAGTGACGAAGAAGATATAGATGAAATAGAAGCACTTATGGCAAGAAAAATGCAAAGAGGCAAAGGTAAATACAAAGGCAAGTTACCACTTGTATGTTTTAATTGTAAAGAGATTGGACACTTTGCTACAAGATTTCCTAATAGAAGAAAAGATGACAGAAGTAATGATAGATCTTTTGAGAAGAAATCTGATGGAGGTGATAACAAAGATTACAGAGGTTACCGACAATTAGAAAAAAGAGATACCCGAGACCTAGCTGCTTGTAAAGATGAAGATACTGACACCAAACCTGATGAAGACATCGAGATGGTATTTATAGCTGTGAAGGATGATTCAAATGAAGATGAAAGGTATGTAGAAACTGCACTCATATCTAAGGTTAGAAAGGATGACATTTGGATTATAGATAGTGGCTGCACTCACCACATGACCAGTGACAAAGAAAAGTTTAACAGTTTTGAGTATTATAATGGTGGTACAATAAGAATGCACTAGTAAATTTCACCCTATTTTTCGATGAGGAATAGTCAAATTTTCGACAACCATTGGTCACACAAATGACTATAACTATTGTCAAACTTTTTTCATCGCTTATTCGACAGGAAAACCAGAAGTCAACATATCGACCTACTTAGTGGTTGAATTATCGACCGAATCTTCACCGAAAAAATTGCCTGAAGCTAGAAGTATTGCAGATCAAACCTTTTATCTAAGCGGTCAACACTCACCAAAATTTTGACCACCTTTGGTCATAATTAACATCAAAAATATAGCAGTCTCGTCGAAACATCAAACACAGGGTGTCGCTTTGTCAACCATAGTTGGCTGGAATCAACGTTGAACACATAGCAATCACGTCGAAACATCATAAACAGTGTCTCATTTTCTTGACCAATGTTCATCACCATTGACATCGAACACATGGCATTCTTGTTGAAACTACTGATATTAGAATGTCAAAAAAGAGACCAATACAAATTTTTGTTTAAAAATATATATATATATATATATATATATATATATTATTGATGGGTTTAGTATAGTGAAAGATATGATTAGTTTAGTATCAGTATAGGATCAGATAACTAATAGAGATAAGATAAGGTTCCTCTTGTTCCTTCTATAGTAAGAGCTTTCTTTTATGAACTTTTCACTACTCTATATAGGGCAAAGTATCTATGATTTATTTTATTAAAGTTCAAAAAAGTCTCTAACGCTTAGGTAGTTGTGTTAATTTATACATGCATAAATTGTTCTTCCTTCTATATTTATATAGGAATAGAGATAGAGTGATAGAGTAATAGAGTTATGTGTGTTGTTAAGCTTAGCATAAGTATATCTTATTCATGCCAAGTACTATCTTGATTAGAGACCTGGTTCCAAGTAAGGAGTAAGCTAATCATGATATAATATGATAATACATATCCTCTCATTAGGAAACTCCTAACAAATAGGAATCTTATACTAGACTTAGACTTTGTACTCTCTATATTCTTTTTATCACTGATCAACCCAAGGAACCCATTCAAACTATGAACCTCTTTTAGAAGACACTCATTCTCCTAACTAAGCCTACTCACTAGACTCATGAACAACCCAACAAAATTACTAGAACTAAAACTAACTAATTTGACTAAAAGTAACTAATGAATATTACTCACGAATTGACAAAATTACAGCGTCATCTATTATTTCTCGACCTAACCATAGGGGAAAGGCCACCCGCTTCTCTCTCTTCATTAAGCTTGTTACTTCTTCATTAAGCTCGTTACTTCAATATTTATTATCAGCATACTTGGTTCAGAATCATA
>MU225359.1:129764-156369 GCA_018584345.1 Thuja plicata
TATTGAGGTACATCCCAAGGAGTGCCAAAAAGGTTGATTCATGAAAGTAGCATTGGACTTGCCCGATACCTATTGACAGTCTAAGAAGGAGGTTGATTCAAGGATGGTAGAAATAGATGCCCGATACAAGGTTGGCTCCTAACAGGACTCACTTCAGAAGAGTGAAAATTTGGGGTACCGGTCCCAGTGGTTTTTTCCCTTAACAGGGTTTCCACGTTGAAATTCATGTGTCATGTGTGTATGATTCACTTATTTATTGTTTTGTATTTGACATAGTTAACACTAGGTTGATCAATATACGCTGCTTATTTACTAAGTTTTGGTAAATAGTTATACTGCTTATTGGTAATCAAGGAGAATAAGGACAGACAAGGAAAACCGACAGATAGTTATTCATTATAAGTATTTCATGGCATGCATCTTGTAGGGACTTAATAATCTAAGGTTTATTTTATTGGTGGTTAATGTTTGAAGGATAAATTTTTGAGGCCACTGATTCACCCCCCTTCTCAGTTTTTACTAACAATTTATCTAAATGTATATAAAGGGAAATTTAAATTTGACCTAAGTAAATTAAAAAAACCCTAATAAAACCCTAATTTGTAGCTATAAATAAGAGAAAGAAAAAATTACCTTCTCATTCTTACCATTTGCAAATTTTAGGAAAAGAAGCAGAATGCCGAAGAGAGAAGAACTTCGAGTGAGCTGCATGGAGATCCTGAGAGAGCGCTTAGCCAGTGGACAACCACTTCTTGAGGTAAGTTCTTTGTTTTGATATTTGTGATTGGAAAATTCAAGTTTTCATAGTTAAGGTCGACCTTGACCCAAAAAGGTTGACCCTGACCTAGTTATGTCAACCTTGACTCTTTAAGGCCGACCATAACTAGGAAGGTCTCATCCTCTCTGGGGATAAGGTCGACCCTGACCCAAAAAGGTCAACCTTGACCTAAAAAGGTCAACCTTGACCCAAAAAGGTTGACCTTGACCTGGTCAAGTGGGTATTATAGTTTCTTGATGATAGAGTATTGATATGATGTAGTTTATGTTGATAGGATATTGTCCTTCTCCGAAAGCACCCCTTCAGAGGGCTATTACTGTATGTCAGAGAGAACTTGTTCGAGCTATAATATGATGAGATACAACTATTGAGAGATGTGGGACTGTAGTGGGTAGTAGTCCTACCACATATGAGGTTCCATCAATCCATGATATCAACCCTGATAGAGAGGTGGGATGAGGATACTTGTTCCTTCCATCTTCCCTCAGGAGAGATCACAGTCACACTGAAGGATGTATATAGGATGCTATGACTTCCAGTCCGAGGCAAGCCTGTCATATTGAGAGAACAATAGGGTCCTAATGAGGTTCTCTTAGATGGGAAATATTGTTTAGGATGAGTACCATAGATGAGGACCCGAGTAGATCAGATCACTCTATTAGCCATACTAGCAGGCCAGACACCTCTGGTACAGAGAGTGATGCTATGTATACTCTCTTTATTTGTAGTACCCAACACAAAGGGTACAATCTTCTTAGCACCATTCACCCATCTTGTACACATGATGGAGAGTGAAAGGATTGTCTTCTCATGGGGACGCAGCATGTTAGCCCATCTCTACCATGAGTTGTGTCAGTTAGTGAGATACCAGTGGGAGAGTCTCACAGTATGCACCTTGCTACAAGTTTGGATGTTTGAGCATTACACATGTACATGACCATAGGGTGTTCCAGTGATGGTAGATGTGATAACACCAAGATCCTTTTCCTATCCATTAGCAGATGTCAGGCAGTACGGGGATATCTTCTTTTGGAGGGTATGCCTCGACCATATACCAGGTGTTGATGTGATATAGAGACCATACTATCAGATGATAGAATGGATAGATACTTGACACTAGCTGAGACACGCACAAAAGTGCAAGCTTCTAGAGGGTCCTACTAGCCATGCAGTGATGCCATATTAATATGATAGAGTGATGCGATATTTTTATCTTACATGGGGGGTCCCCTAGACAGTACCTTAGTATGTATACCCAAATAGATACTATCAGAGACCCAATGCTATACATCGACCTACAATAGAAAATATTGTAGATAGTGAGATAGATGAGACCAAGGATACAAAGGTAGCTCCTGATGTATCCTATTCGGGTGTCACCAGAGAGTATATTAGATATTAGAGTCTACATGGAACCCACCCCATCTTCCTTGATGACTATCCCACAGATGATCTAGGTCTTTCAGAGAGGACACACCGAGGTGGTGACATACCAACAGAGGAGGAGGAGGATCAGAGAGATGAGGAGGATCCCATCTCTAGGGGAAATCCTATGGAGGAGGAGAGAGCAGAGGAGAGAGAAAATTTTAGAGAAGAAGACAGGGTAGGGGAAAGAGTGGAGGAGATGACCCCAGATGATAGTACATGTGTAGATGATCGTGTGGTCTATGTTGTACCATTGAGATCATGAAAACCTCCCGACACTCATACAGAGACACCACCACCTAGACCTAGACACAACAAGTGGGGAGAGGCTAGGCACTCCATGCCCCCACCATCTAGATCCTTTGGTGATGCCTAGGAGGGACATCCAAGTATGAAATATGCATTATATTGGAATATTTTAAACAAATGTTTTTATAGAAGAAATACTAAAAGATAAATATGTTTGAATTCTACAGTTAGCGTAGCAGAGTGGAGGAGATTTGTATCTGAGGTCTTGAAGGATACATGTATATCCTACCAAATTCCAGATAGTGAGCAAGAGTTCCTTATTAGATAGAGAGATCCTGACAGACATGCGGATGTTTTTGCATGTGTCCAATGAGAGCTAAGGTTATGCAGAGAGAGAGAAGAGAAATTGATGGCTGACCTCCAAAGAGCCCAGGAACGTAACTATGAGATGAGCATGTTGAGGAGTTGCACATAGACTATCATACCGAGATCCTCAACCTCACATCATAGATCAGAGAGAGTCGGGAGCCACTGACCCTTAGAGCATAGAGATAGATATTAATAGATAGGGCACATGTGCCATATATGTACCAAACTCATAGAAGTTTATATATGAAAGATTTTCTTCGCCCAGTTAGTTCTATGATTGATTACTATACTTTTCATCAATACACAAAAATTAACAGAAAGAAAGAACAAAATTATGTATGAATGTATTCAAATCACGTAACCTATAAAACAGACATAAGTATTCTATAAGGAATACATAAATAAACAAAGAAAGAATGTTGTATTAGGGATAATAACATTTGAGATGCATAATATTAATAGGTTCCTTAAGAGGGACACCATTCATATAAGAAATCTTATAAGAACCTAAAGTAAAGTCCTCAATTACTATGAAAGGTCCAAGCCAATTAGGGATAAACTTCCCTTTTTCATCAGGTAAAGCATTCACATTCCTTCGATTCTCATACAAGACTAAATCACCTACCGAGAATGACCATTCAATCACCTTATGATTATACTATTTCTGAAGTGATTTATGATAAGCCTTTATATGCTCTAGAGAATTTATTCTTTGTTCATCCAACATTTATAATTCTTGTAATCATTGTTCCCAAAAATTATCCTTGTCAATTATCCCATAAAATGAAACACACAAAGAAGGTATTTCTAATTCTAAGGGAATAATAGCATCAGTACCATAAAAAAGATTATAAGGAGAAGTACTAGTGGCAGTATAAACATTGGTCCTATAAGCCTATAAAGCATAGGTAAGTTGGGTATGCCAATCTTTTCCATGCTTATTAATTGTTTTCCTTAAGATTTGCTCAATAAATTTATTTGATTCTTTAGCTTGACCATTAGATTAAGGGTAGTAGGGAGTATAAAATCTATGTTGAATATGATATTTCTCCAAGAATTTTGTGACATCTTTATTCTTGAAAGAAGTGTGGTTATCCAAAACTATCGTTGAAGGATACAAAATCATGTTATAATATGATTAAGGATGAAATCACAAATAACATCCATAGTAGTAGAACAAAGAGGAATAGCTTCCACCCACTTTGTAAAGTAATCGGTAGCTGTTAGAATGTATGTATGTCCTTGAGAAGAAGCCGGTGATATATTTCCAATAAGATCAAAACCCCAAATACTAAAAGGCCATGGAGAAAATTGATTACGAAGCTCACAAGTAGGAGCATGAATTAAATTACCATTTTTATGACACTGAGGACACTTCTTAACAAATGTAAAAGAATCTTGTTCCATACTTTGCCAACAATATCCCATTCTAAGAAGTTTATTGACTAAAGAATTCCCACCAAAATGTCCCCCACAAGAACCAGAATGAGCTTTTGCTAAAGTTATCAAAATTTCAGTTCTACCAAGACATCTTAATAGCAAACCATTATAAGAGCATTTGTAAAGTGTATCTCCCAAAATGATATAACGTGCTGCCAGCTTTGTAATACAATTACACATGTTCCTTGTTGTTGATTCTGGAAAAGTATTATCTTTCAAAAAATGAAAGATATGTGAATACCATTCATCCAAATGCAAGTTAAAACAATCAGCAGTAACCTTATTAGAAATTGTTGGGTGTCTAAGAGTATGTATAGTAAATTGAAATTCTTCAGCATTATTCTCAAGACAAACCAAAGAAGTTGCACTTGCCATGGCATTTGCATGTCGATTATATTTCCTAGGTAAAGTTTGAATTGTATAAGAAGAGAATTGTGAAATAATATAAAGAGCCAAATCTCTATATTGTGTTATTTTATCATTCTTAGTCTGATAACTTCCTTTGATTTGTTCGATAATCAATTGTGAATCCCCATAGATTTCTAAGTTTTTAATATGAAGGGATGAAGTTTCTTGTAAACCAACTATAAGAGCTTCATACTCCACAATATTGTTAGTACAAGGAAAGGTCAATTTATACGACATAGGGATCAGTTTCTTTGTAGGAGGGACCAAGATAATTCCTACACCAGAACTTGTCTTACATCGAGAACCATCAAAATATAATTCCCAAACATCCTCTTTCTTAATAGCTAGAATGTTCTCATCAGGGATTTCTATTGAGGTAATACTTGTATCAGAATGAGGACAAGGAGCTTCAACTAAATAATCAGTTAGAGCTTATCCTTTAATTGTATTTTGAAGAAAGAAATTAAGATCAAATTTTGTAAGTAACATCACCCATTTTGCCAGACAGCCAGAGAGATCAGTCTTTGAGAAAAGGTGTTTTAGAGGATCAAATTTAAAAGTCACATTGACCTCAACATTCAATAGGTAATGTCTGATTTTTTGATAAGCATAAACTAAATCCAAGCATTGTCTTTCCAAATTGGTATATCTTGTTTCATACTCAAGAAAAGTTAGACTAATGTATTACATCGTTCTTTCCTTACATTCACTATCATGTTGAGCCAAAAACACACTTATGGCCTTCAGAGTAGCAGAAGTATATAGATAGAAGGGTTTATTAAATTGAGCGGGTTGCAAAATAGGAGGATTAGCAAGATACTCCTTAAATTTCTCAAAGGATTGTTTACATTCCTTATTTCAAGAAAAAGTGGTATCTTTTCTAAGCAAGGAAGTGAAAGGAATAGTTCTATCGGCTAAGTTAGATTTAAAGCAATGAATGGCTTGTATTTTTCCTTGTAATTTGTGTAATTGAGAAATATTATTAGGAGGATGCATGTTAATAATAGCATCAATCTTTTCAGTATCAACCTCTATGCCTCACTTAGAGATTATAAATCCTAATAATTTACTAGAATCAACTCCAAAGGCACATTTATTAGGATTCAATCTCATATTATAACTCCTAATTATTTCAAATATTTGTCATAAAATAAACATATGATCCTCTCTTTTTATATATTTTCCAAGATATCATCCACATAATCTTCCAGAACCTTATGAATGTAATCATGAAAAATCAAAGTCATAGAGCGTTGATAAGTTGTTCCTACATTTTTTAATCCAAAGGGCATCATGACCCAAAAAAATATTCCCCAAGGTGTTATAAATTTGGTCTTAAGTTGATCTTCAATAGGGTTAAAGATTTGATTATAACTCAAAAAACCATCCATAAAAGACAATAAAGCATGACGCATTGTTGAATCCACAATCATATCAATATTAGGTAACGGGAAATCATCTTTTAAGGATGCCTTATTTAAATTTTGAAAGTCAATGCACATATTTATCTTATTTTCTCCTTTAGAAATGGCCACAATATTGGAAATCCATTTACAATAATCAATAGAGCAGATGAACCCAACACCTAATAATTTTTCAATTTCATCTTTAACTAATAAGGCAATACCCAGATTCATCTTTCAGATTTTCTGTTTCATAGGTTTAGCATTAGTTTTGAGAATGATATTGTGAGTAACAATCTTAGGATCTATACCAAGCATATCTGAATATGTCCAAGAAAATATATCCTTATATTCAAGTAAGAGGGAAACCAACTGATCATTTTCATCTTGATTCAAACATTTTCCAATTTTGATTATTTTTTTAGAGTCATTCACATCCACTTGAACTTCAGTAGTCTCAGTTATTAATAAATTACTTTGTATGGGAGAATCCATTGGCAAAGGAGAAATATATTGTTCATCATGTTCTCCAAAATAGGCTTCATTATTCAGACAATAGGGCTTTCCTCTTTTATGATGAAATGTAGGTAGATCCTGATAAGCCCCTAAAAATTGTCTAGGGCTTCATCCTCGGGAAAAATATCCAAACTAGGTTTTTGATCCATGTTAAGGAGAAGTGGATTAACCAACTTCAGATGTCCACCATAGATATGATTGACATTAAGAGGAAAATCTGATGGTTGTTTATAATGATTTAATATTAACCCATAAGTATAATCATAAACTTCATTGTCCAAAGACACTTGTATACCTTGTTCATATTTACCACATCCTTTCCCATTGAATCCTGATTTCTTGAGTAGATGACAACTAGAACCATATCTATCGTCCATATCACATTGAGTTAAAGGAGTGGCATATGTCACAATGTCATAGCAATCTATTTTTATTGTCTTAATTGTTTCTTGAAGTGAAGCAGCAACAAAGTTACTTTTTAATCCCTTGGAAAGTGGGGAAGGAGTAAAAACTTATTTTTCAAACCCACTTTGTTCTTTCATAAATTCTAAATCTGAAACTTTATATTCTCCTATAAATGAAGGGTTAAAGTCCAATGTTCCCCAATCATCTCCAGTCAAAGAAGAAGGTGGAGTTTCATCTTGTTGAACTTCAGGTGGTTTCTTAGGTTCCTTACTTGGTTGTATATGTTCATAAACATTAGCATATTCTACATTTAGGCAAGGATTCAACGCATCATCCGCATGTAGTGTATACATCAAATTTTTATAAATGAACCTAACCTTACGATGAAGAGTTGAAGGAACCGCATGCATAGTATGTAACCAAGGTCTTCCTAACAAAAGGTTATAATTAAGAGGTCCAGGCATAACATGAATAGTTGTATTGAGAAGAACTAGACCAACCTTAATAGGTAGTGTAATAATGCCCAAAGTTTTCTTTGCTATATTATCAAATCCACAAATAGGGATATTATCTAGTTGAATAGTTGTAAGATCAGCCTTAAATTCCTTAAGAATATCTATGATACAAAAATCAATCCCAGATCCATTATCAATTAATGTTCTATGAATGATACTTTGATTAATAGAAACAAGCAACCATAAGAGCATCATATTTATTCTACACCTCAACAGAAGGTAAATCATCATCGGAAAAAACAATATGAGGTACAAAGGGCATAATATGCATGCACTCCAAAAATTAATTGATATTCTCTTGGTTAGGAGACGGAGCAAGAAGAGTAGATAAATCTTTCTGCAAAGCCTCATGATATGTAGGAGAAGTTTGAAGCAATTCCCATAAAGATATCTTAGCCAGAGTAGCGCATAATTGCTCAACTAAGTCATACTCCTTAAAGGAAGAAGGTAACCTAGGTTCTTGAGGAAGCATGGGTTGAGGAGGTAAAGAAGATGGAACAGTGGGTTGAGGATTATTCCGTGTGCGATAAGCATGTGAAGCAGAATCTGTGTTATCAAATAAATCCAAAGAATCTTTAGGTTTACCCTTTAATAGTTATTCAAGGACATCCTTTTACTGTCATGAAAGGTTTAGGATATAAAATTCTAGGTGCATCAATGTTTCAAATAGTGGAACATGAAGGTAACCATGCACATACCCTATGGTAAAGGTCAATTGGAGAGGTTATGGAGGAGGATGAAATAGGAATAGGATCCATGGAGATCTCATTCTAACCATTTTCATTCTCACTTCCATGTACCTCATTAAGGGATCTATCCTCTTGTGCAATAAAAGCCTCATCAAGTTATTCAAAACAAAAGTCATACATGTTGAACACAAAATAAAATTACAAGCATGTAAATATTTTTGTGTTATTAAATAAATTTTGTAAAATAATTTTTTTTAATATATTTTTGAAATATAAATGCAAGAACGTAAAATAAATCCACTTTTATATTCATGCAAGATCTAATATAAAATGTAAATCTAACACTAAAAAGAAAGAGTTTTTTATCGCGCGTTTACCAAAATGCAAAGGGTAAATTTGGATGGTCTTCTTAAATAGAGCTTTAATAATGGATATTTGCATATAAAAAAGATCCTATGCCATATTCAACCATTTACATTTAATTTTTATGATAAAGAATGTAAAGCTGGAAATACTTGCAAAGAAAAATGGAGTAAAATACCTACCCCACATCATAGCAGATCTAGAATACCCTTTTTATGATTCCTATGTTGAGTTTCTGGAAAATCTGCAACCGGATCTGGAATACCATTTTTCTTATTCTTATGTTGAGTTTCTGGAAAATATGCAACCGGATCTGGAATAGAAACACAGAGATGGACAAAACCCAGAAATTATTTTCTGATCTGGCTCTGTTCTGAATTTGACCCTAAAGTCAATCTCACCTTTGACCCAGAATTTCTAATTCTGACCTAGGGTAGAATCGACCTCTGATTCTGACCTAGAATAGAATGTCAATTTTGACTCAAAACAAAATGTTTGATTCTGACCTGCAACTTCCAAAACAACACCTGCAAATATTTGAAAAGGGGTTTTGGGGTGGCTATATAGGGTTTTTCCTTAGTAAAACCCCCATTTTGGTTGTTTCCACCTGCACAAACAGCTGAATGTAATAGAATGTATGTGTTTGTTTCTCTTCGAAAGAGATTTGAATGTATAATGCCAAGATCTAATCCTCTAGATTAAAACCCTAACATGAATTGAAAATGATAAAGCAATGCATAGATTTGAATATGATAAAGAAAGCATACCAAGCCCCCAAGGCTAAAGTATTCCTACCAAGCTCATAATCCGTAGTTGCTACCCCATGAAAGTATCTTTTGAATACTTGAATGTTGAAAATGGTATATCCAAGAAGAAGGAAGGAAGGAAGACCTCTTTCTTGCTCCAAGGAAGATCCATAATAGCTTGTCCACAAAATGATTGTATGTATTAAGGTATCATCATATCTTGTCCTTCTATATCATCCTCTTGCATTCTTTCATCATCGTCATTTCATAATCATAATTGCATCATGTTATCTCACGATTTCATTTTTATGAAGAAATGAAGGCAAAAGAGAGTGTTTATATAGAGATCTCAATATAGGCCTCCTAGGGCAATGCAAGGGACCCAAATTCAAATTTCACCTTGAATTATGGTCCAATTACAATCACCAACCAAGGAGGGGATGTATTAATTTTAATATTAGAGAAAATACTTCTGCATTTGGACCCAGGGACCTATTTTTAAGTTTAGAACCCCGATAAGCTCTGGATCTTAAAGTGGGGACCAACACCCGGCAAAGGTCAAAATTGACCTCAACCTTGACCTAGGTCAAGGTTAAACTTGATTTTTACCTAGGTTAGAATCAACTTCAACCCTAACCTAAGGTTTTAGGTAGGTCACCTTGAGAAATCTGTAAGATTCCCAGGTCAGTCGGGGACCTAGGAAGGTGAGAAAACACACCAGAGTGCTAGGGATAGGCACATAGGCCATAGAATAGTATGATGAAGATTAGGAGAGCCAATACATAGGTTCTAACTAAAAATAAATCCACAAAAAAGGAAATTGAGGATCCATAGGATCCTAACCCTAGTTTCACCTAGAAATGGAGAATTAAGTGCAGATGCACCCTAAAATGCAAATATAATATGCAAGTGTACTAAATGAGGGTTCTAAACCTACCAAAATAGAAGTGCTTCCATTTTAAGATGATATAGAATCCTCAAACTTTCTAAAGTCAACATCAGACATTCTTTGAATCAATGTGTTGCTGGCACTTCAATTTAAATAGGGGCAAATGTAATCACCCTAATTTGGTCTACTCTAGACAGAGACCTTATTTTCCCTAAATGTGATCATACCCTCAATTATGTTAATCCAACTATTCAATCATTGGCATAATTCATCAAAATTAAAATAATCTCTTAAATCAAAGTGATTTCATCACTACCTCACATTAATTAGCTTGGCCTATTTAAATCAAATCAACCCCATTAAATCCTTGACTAAATTAATTAATTAAAGTGAATTAATAAAACTCTCAAAATACAACTCATCACTTGCACATGGAAAGTCGATCCATGGACCAATGAGAGTTCACTCAAAAGGATCAATCACATGGATCACCAAAGATTCAATCCTCGCCTCTCCTCACAAATCAATCTCAACCCTTCATTTCTCAAATTTTTCCATAAAAGGATTGAATTTTGAGCTCAATAGGTCCTAATTTTTAGAATTCTAATTGCACTCTTATGTTGTTCATTTGGTTTCATAAATTCATAGCTAAACATTTGCTTCCAAAAAATTTGAAATAACTAACATTAGGTTTGTGATCATACCATATTTCATAAGGTGTTATGTTGGTACCTTTTTTTCATTCGTACTCAATTCAATGTGTAAACAGCTGTGTTGACTACTTCTCTCCAAAAGTTTTGTGAAATACCTTTCTCAATCATCAGTGGCCTAGCACAATCAACAATAGATATATTTCTTCTCTCAGCAATACCATTCTAATGTGGTGTCCTTGGTGCTGGCATATCTCTCTTAATTCCATTTTCATTATAAAACAATGTAAAATCATTAGATGTAAACTCACCTCCTCTACTAGATCTCATACATTTCAGTTGTCTTCTAGTTTCTTTCTCAACTTGGGCCTTATACCACTTAAACATTTGGAATGAATCAGATTTTTCTTTTAAAAAAATTACAGACATCATTCTAGAATAATCATCCACTAATAGAATAAACTATCTATCTCCATAGTAACTTTGATTTCTCATGGGTCCACATAAATCAATATGAACTAAATCCAAAATTCCTTGTGTAACATAAGTTTTTCTTGAAAACTAGATTTAGTCATCTTACCGATTTGACATTCTCTACACATAGAATTCTCAGGTTTCTTTAATCTTGGTAATCCTCTTACTCTAGTCTTTTTATTCACTTTGATCAAGTTGTCAAAATTAATATGACAAAGACTTTTGTGTCATAGCCATCTGCAAATTTAGCATACAAGTAACTCTTCATAGAAGTACCAAGATAAAATAAACTACCTTTAGATTGTTCTCCAGTAGCAATTAGATTTTCCTTCATATCAAAAATTTTCACTCTTCCATATTGAAATTCCAGTCAATAAACAATGTTATTTAATTGTGCAACACTCAACAGATTATACTTTAATCCTTCAACCCAATAAACATCATCACATCTTGTGTTATTCAGTAGAATTCTAGAAACTTTTCCTTTCATAGGGTATGGAGCATCATTACCAAATCTAAAATATCCTCCATCATTTTTTTCAAAGGAAATAAACTTAAGTGTGTCATCATGTGTCATGTGATGTGAAAAAACACAATCTATAATCCATGTTTCATTCTTACTTACTTGTGATATTAGGGATCTTGGTTCTTATTCATCATAATTGTCTTTAATAGCAACATAAACAACTTATTTTCCATCACTATCATCTGAATCGTCATCACTTAGATCTTCATTAGAAATATGACAAGATTTCTTCCCTTTGTTCTTGTAGTCTCCGAATCTCCTAAATTTGTTTTCTCTTTTGTCCTTATCTTTGTTGTCCTTCTTCTCCTCATTATCTTTATCAGGGAGGTTAGATGCAAAATGACCAATCTTTTTATAGTTAAAACATTTCAAGGGTAACTTACCTCTACATTTGCCTTTGCCTCTTTGTAGCCTTCTAGCCAACAAAGCTTCTCTCTCTCTCTCTCATTATCTTCATCTGTAGCATATAATTCTTCCAAACCACTCTAACAACTATAAAATATCTCACTAGCACTACTCAAATATCCATCACTAGTTCTATAATCCTTAAAGATTCCTATCTTAAAACATGACTTAAATGTAGACTCAATCTTAGATGTAGCAAGTAAACTATTATCAAAATCATTAATCTCAAATGCAACCAACTTACCAATAGTAACATCAAGAGAAAGATTCATCTGAGGAATGTGTTGGTAGTGAGCCAGCATCCCTCACGAGGATTTGTGACATGGTTTAACAACATCTTGTTTATTCTATAAGCCTAGTGGTTGTATCAGGAATTGACAGGTCAATCTTTTGGTGCAATGACAACCCTAGCTTGTAACAAGTATCAAAGCTTGGTCACAAGTTCAAATCACACAAGCCATGGCGAGTGATGCTGGGAGGGGGATTTTTGGTAGTGATCCAGCATCCCTCGTGAGGATTTGTGACATGGTTTAACAACTACCTATGTCTTCTATAAGTCTAGTGGTTGTATCGGGCATTGACAGGTCGATCTTTTGGTGCAATGGTAACCCTAGCTTGTAACAGAATGGATCTCAACTATTCCATAGAAGACATGCAAATAGCATAACTCAGTAGTAGGGTTCTCAACATTTTTCTTGTAACATCTTCCTTTGTTATGGCTCCACCAGCTCCTCTAATAGAATTTACAATATCCTTAAGTCTATTGTTGTATTGTATTATGTTTTCTTCATCTTTCATTCTCATCAAATCAAATCTACCTCTCATACTTTCTACTTTAGCTTTATGAACATGTTGATCTCCACCATAGGTTAAATTAAGTTTATCCCACATTTTTTTTGAAGTAGTACAACCATAAAGTTCATCATATTCCTAGTCAGTAAGTGTAGAAACTATCTCAATCATAACTTGTGTGTGTTCTTGCTTCTGTCTTTACTCACTAATTGTCAAAGGTGCAGTAGTCAGTGCAACATATTCATTATAAATAAAATGAATTCCATATTCTCCTATACCAGATACATGCAATCTCATTCTACTTTTCCATCTAGAGAAATGTTCCCTATTCAACTTTGGATCTTGACTCAATTTATTTTAAACTTAACACTTAAGAGAACCAATCATCTGATACCAATTGTTGGTCCCACTAAGAGGGGGTGAATCAAACCAAATAAAACTTAAACACTTAAAACTCAACTCACTGATTCACTCAGTAACACTGAATATAGTAATAACTGATTCACCAAATACTTTAACAACTTAAACAACCATACATCTCATAATATGTAAATCAATCATTCAAACTTAGCAAAAATAGATTTAACTTAGTTAACACCATATTTAATGAGGAAACCCAATTTAAGAAAAACCTTTGTGGGAAATGTGACCCACAATAAAAATGTACCTTTTTGAAGTATGCTTGATTAAGAACTTATCTTGTTAAAGATTAAAACACATTTGCTAAATGTGACCCTGTTAAGGGATTTCCCTCAGATTGCTTAAGATCTTCACCTTGTTAGGAGTGGCCTTGCTAGAGTAGTTTGAACACTCTTTTGGAATGTCACCTAAATCTAGGATTTACAAATAGGACTATTAAATCCACTCGGTTAAGATTATTTCTCTATTACAAATTCTAATAAGCAACAGTAAAACTTTGATCTATAAATATAACAACTACCTTTTTCTTGTGTCAGATCCTTTATGCTCACATGAATATTGGCATCACATACTCCATTTGTCTCTATTTTAGACTATAGATTCTACTCTCTGTTCTTCTTGGCAACTCTGTCCTTCAGCTTCTTCTGCTTCTTAATTCAATTCACCATCATCATAATCTCTGTTAATTTCTCATCATTTATATAGACATAATTTTTTCTCTTAATCTCCTTGCTTAGGTTTTCCATCATTTGTGCTCAGCTTTTCGATCATCCTCTTCATAAATCTCAACTTGGTAAATCATTTCACTTTTACCTCGTAACTTGAACTTTTCTTAGAACTCACATAATCAAGTTTAATTGCTTGATCTTTGCCTTAGATCTTCCCATTGAATTTTATCTCTCGTAGATCTTCTAACAAACTTCCTTTAATTCTTATCTCCATCCAGATCATCATATCCTTGTGTTAAATTTGATCTTATCATCATTTACAATCAATATCTTGTACTTGGTAATAGCTTTGCAACTTGGTAACTAACTTTGTTAACTGCTCGGTGCTCAGTAACTAAAAATTGATCAACACAACTCTATACCGAGTGACTCGATTTAGCTCGGTAGAGTACCTCTTTTTAGTCATAACTTAACTCTTTTCAAATTTTTACTTAATCAATTGAGTGTACTAACTTGATAACATCAAATATACAGTAGCAAAGAACTATATCAACATTACTCAATAATTGTTTGATCTATATTTGTCACCCATTTAACTTTTCCTTCGTATGATATGTGAAGTCAATAAAAATCAGTAAATAAATTGCTTGACATCAATGAAATTTTTTTAACAGATCTAATTATTTCTACAAACATGTATACTCAATATCACTCGGTCTTCATCATTCCATCAGTTAATAAAAAAATATGGGAAAGAAGATTGAATAGATGGTTTTTCCTTAATCAACCCCCTATCTAGGAATCAAACTGGAAATATAAAAAGATAAAGCATGCAAACATAGAACATTGATAAGATCTTCTGAATAAATTAGCTCATACCTTTGCAATAAATGCCTCTTTTAATGTGATCAAATATTATTATGAAATATCTTTTTACTCAACTTAAAGACCAAAATAAAATAATAAAAATAAAAAACCTTGTATGATGAGTATTTCCACTTGCCAATGTTGAAATGAGAAGAAGAAAGAGAAGAAAATAGAGAGATTGAATGACTCCCCCTTGAAAACTCCTTTACTTGACCTCAAATGGATAAATAAGTTAGATCCATGAAGAAAACCATCTTGGATGCTTGATGATACAAAAGTCTTTGAATTACCTTCAATTGCCTTGTATTTTTTTGATAATCTTGATTTACTCAATTTCTTGCACAAGACTCTTGAATTGATTGGTTGAAGATTGGATTTTCTTGCTATATCTCTATTGCTTGCATATAGTTGATGGATGAAAGAATTTGTATCCAAAATAAGAAGTAGGGGATTTTATATAAGTAAGAGATTTTATATAATTCTCACTACATCTTGGGGGTTTAACCTTACCTAGGCCGATAATAGCTCTGAATCCCACATCCATTCTCTAGATAGGACCCCCTCCATAAATTTGGGCCACTTCTTGGGGGTTCAAAATGTTAAGAATAACAGTCCACCAACACAACTTATAGGGGGAGGTGAATCAGTTGTGAGACAGATTATTAAACATTAAACTTTATAAACCAAAAATTTAATCCAAATGATAACATAGTAAATACAAACACCATAACATAACCCTTTATTGTCGAGGAAACCCTATTAAAGTTAAAACCCTGGTGGGAATTAGCACCCACAAATAATGTACTGAGAGTATAGTATCCATATTAAAAGATTTAGCCCTCTTAGGAGCTTATTGATGCATTATAGTATATAGTCCTTGTTAGAGGATGACCCCTGTTGAGATTAAAGAGTAATAGTAGGCTCACTGCCCAGGCACACTGCCTAAATAAGGTTAAATCCACCCTTAGGACTCACCATCTAAAATACAAATGTATAGAGATATACAATCCAGTGAACTATCTGATAGCAACTGTCTTTGCTTGATCAGTTCCAATGAAGTAGTACAATCAAAACCTCTACTCTGCATCCAGGTGAAACAAGCTCGCAGCTTCCACAATTTCATTTTCACTTTGCATACATAAATTTTCAATAAGAAACTATCTCTCCTATATACACTATTACAATGATCAATTAGGTCAGTTAATTAGGCTTTCCCAATATAAAAATTATTACATAACCCCTTGCTAAGATATACATGGTATCTATAATAAGTAAACATTAATTACAATTCATCAAATATAATCCAAGATCTGTAATCTACGCTCGCAAATCACAATACACGCTTGATCTCCAAAGTCATCCTCAAATAAGTCTCCTCTAGATCAAACTCCATAGCTGATGTCACCAAGAGTCCTACTTGAAAAACATAACAAACATTCCTTAGCATGTCTTCTGCCATCCGTCAAGCTTGCATAACTAGAATCCATGTCGCATGCAAGTTATCCTTAAAATACAAAGACTAACTCTGTCACACTTCTGTATCAAAGACCGGTATCCGGCCTTCACTAAAACATCTGTAGCTTATTCAATATGCCATCTTAACACATGTGATATTAGACATGAGATCACAACATATTCTTGTACACATCTCTATCTTCACACACTCTGAATCATTCATATAGTACCCATACACTTCTGACAGTCATCCAAGTAACAATAATAACTAGTCTATTCAGCCATATTAGAAACAAATGTTGACATCAGTAACAAAACATGAATGCCAATAATAACGATGGAACCAATTCCATCAATCTCCCCCTTTGGCATTGATGGAAATATATGTGAAAATCCATCAACCCAAAATTACTCAACACAACTTTCCCTAAACAATAGGGATTTTCATCATTGAATCTCTCCCTCTTTGACATTAATGGAAAAGGATGCCATTAACCAATCTCTGATCATCATAACTCTGCAAGGTGTATCTTTTTCAAATCTTCATGCCTACAATAACCAGGTGCAAAATCACCCAAATGAAACTAATTAGTACTTGTGATCACTCCCCATGAGGAGTAGATCCAAGCATCAAGTCAAAAAAATGATATAGCTTTGATAGCTTACTAGAATGATGCATTCCTACATCAATTAATTACCACAAGGAGGGGATCTCATCCCAAGAATGCTTCTGAGATACTCAAAAGCATCTTTTGGCAAAGGTTTAGTAAATATGTCAGCAATTTGTTCCTTTGTACTTATGTATTCCAATATGATCTTCTTTTCTACTACCTTGTCCCTCAAGTAATGATACTTTATTGATATATGCTTAGCCTTAGAATGCATTAGTAGATTCTTTGACATGTTAATTGTGCTAGTATTATCAAAATGGATAACCAATGGCTCTTCAAGCATTATTCCAATGTTCTTCATCATCTACTTCATCCAAACAATCTGAGGCAGTTAATAGCAGCATCAACATACTCAGACTCAGTAATAGACTAAGCTATACAATTATGCTTCTTACTTAACCATGAAACAAGCCTTTTTCCAAGGAAAAATGCTCCTCCACTTGTACTATTTATGTCATCCACACTACCTTCCCAATTAGCATCAGTATATGCATGTAAGATAAAATCATCAGATTTTTCATACTATAACCCATACTCTATTGTTCTTATAACATTTTTTTTAGGTCTGGGAACTAATTCCCAAGTTTTGTTCTTCTTTATGTGATCTAGTTCTTCCTGCATAGATTTAATCCAAGACTTGTCTCTACATGCATAATCAGTATTTTTTGGTTATACTTGAGAAATTAAGAAAATTTCATTTCTTAATCTAGACCGTGCCATTGTACCTTTATCAACATCTCCAATAATTTGATCTTCAAGATGATTTTTCTTAACATACCTCGGTGTCTTTTGTATTTCAGTAGAATCATTCAGACATACTTCAATTTCATTTTCAACTTCAAGAGTCTCCTCTTAACTTTCAGTAACTTCCTTGTTCTATGAAATTTGATTATAGTCATATATCCTTTCCTAAATTTGAAACTTTTCATCAATCCTCACATTATCACTTTAGATCATCTTCCCCAATCTTAGATTAAAACATTTATATGCTTTTCTCTTAGTGGAATAATGAAGGAAGATCCCTTCATCACTTCTAGCATTGAACTTCCCTATTTCATCATCTCTTTTGATATAACATTTACTACCAAATATTTTGAAATATTTCACAGGAGTATGATTAAACCATAGCTCATAAGGAGTCTTACTTGTACCTTCTCTTATCTAAATTTTATTCAAGGTATAAAAAGAAGTACCAACCACTTCTCTCCAATTAATATGTGACACATTTCCTTCTAGCAACATAGTTCTAGCAACATCCAATATTGTTTTGTTTCTTTCTCTGCAATCCCATTATGTTGTGGTGTTCTAGGAGTAGATGTCTGTTTGTATATTCCACTCTCTTCAAAATAGTTTTTGAACATATCTGAAGTAAAATCACCACCTCTATCTGATCTCAAACATTTTATCTTCAATCCAAACTCATTCTCAACTTTAGCTTTAAATATTTTAAACTTGGCAAAGGCCTGAGATTTTTCTCTAAGAAATGCAACCCACATCATTCTAGAAAAATCATCAAAAAAAAGTATGAAATACCTTTCACCATAGTAAGATCTTGTTCTTTTAGGACCACACAGATCTATGTGCACTAGATCCAACTTCCCTTTAGCTGAATAAGATTTTCTTTGAAAACTGCTTCGAGTCTATTTTTTCATTGCACACTCTCTACACATGGTGTTATATGGTTTCAAAATATTCGGTAGATATCTAACATCATTAGTCATATGTGCCTTTACAATATTATCAAAGTTCACATGACAAAATCTTATGTTCCATAACCAACTGTCATCAATCTTCACAATAAAACATGAAGCCTCAAATGTATTAAATTCAAATACATTACCTCTTGATTTATTACCAAATGCAATTAAGTCTCCTATCATAGTTCTGATAGAACATTCCCCATCAATTAAATTTAGTTGATAACGCTTGTCTACAAGCTGTCCAACACTTAGAAAATTATGCTTAAGTCCATCAACAAATAGTACATCGTCATTATTAGTCTTGCCATCTAGAGACATAGATCCCACTCCAATGATAATATTTGGATTATTATCACCAAATATTACTACACCACCATCATAATTACTTAGTTTAACAAACTTATTTCTATCATCAGTCATGTGATGTGAACATCCACTATCTATTATCCATTCATATTTCTTTTCAACATGAGATACTAAGGCTTTTTCTTCATGAATAAGTTCATCATCGTTAATAGAAATAAATCCAATCTCATAAAAATCAATAGTATCATCATAAAACACACCTTCAATAACATAGTTGTTAATCCCTAAGTTCTATTGATGATTAGTGACCCACACTTAGTCATTTACTTAGGCAGTTTTAGTTGGTTATCAGTGTGGCTGAGCTAAACATTCAAGGCCGAGCAATATTGCCAAGCAAGTTTTAGGTTTCCAAGTTACATCATGCCGAGCTAAGTAGAATATTAAGTGTCGAGCATCAAAGATGTGTTGTGCCAAGTAGAACAGTTTTTGCATACATGTCAGGATTAATTCAAACTTTGATGTAATTAGTTAAGGCCGACTTGTATTAGATTTGAGCCAACATTTGTACGCATTTAATATTTTTCTACTAAGTTAATTTTTCATTTAATTATTTTATACTATGCATGGCATGGAGCCAATCTGGAAATCAGTATGCATTGAAGGTATAAATAATAGATCTTGATCGTTGATCTAGATCTCACCGCCAGATCTAAAAAGATATAATAAGATGGCTTCTAACCCTAAAATTTAAGAGCGTGTGAAAGCAAGAAATATATAGAGAAGGGTTGTATGATCATGAGAGATAAACAACAAGTTATTTTTGAGAAGAAGCCTAGATCAAGAAGAATGAAAAAGAAGTGAAAAGCAGAGTAAAGACATATCAGATTAAGAGATCACAGAGGTTACTGAAAAGAAAAGATCCGTCATCAGCATCTGAGTGCATAATGGAGGATCACTAATTGGAACATTCTAATAGGTGTATTAGGTTAAATCTCTTAACAGAGTGGTTTTAGCAAAAATTTTCAAATCTCTTAGCTGAGTGCTTACTTTACTGTAAGTTGAAATCATTTAACAAGGTAGATTGTAATGATCTTTAGTTCTTAACAAAACAGACCTTTAACTAGGTAGATTTCATATTGTAATCAAAATTTTGTAGCCCTAACAGGCACATTTTATTGTTGCAGTAGTGAATATCTTTTGGGTATCATCCCCACCCTAGTTTTACCTATTTGGGTTTCTGGGTTACCAAAATTTTATGTTATGAGTTACATATTTGATTTTATAGATGCTATTTGATGTTAGGTTAAATTCATATATGTATAAATGTGGATAAATTGTTTTAAGTGGTTTAGTTTGAAGATCTGATTCACCCCCCCTCTCAGTATCTTTCTTTCCCATTCTTATACTTCCAATAATTGGTATCAGAGCATAGTTCACATACAAAAGCTTTGAATCAGCTTGTGAGTACAGATCTTGAGATGGAGGTTTACAAGTTGGGAAGATTCATTGAGAATTAGAAGATTGAGATCCAACTAGCATTACATCATCTTGAGATAGAAAGACAAGAATTGAAGAAATCATTGACAAATAGGAAACATTTGGCCAAAAAAATGAATGATACTCATTACCAGGAAGATGACACTGCAAATCTATTTCAGAATGATGATTCTAATGAGAGTGATGCAACAATTGCAGATCTACTGGAAAAGAAAAATGCACTATGTTAAGAAGTTAGAAACTTGAAAAGAGAACAAGAAATGCAGATAGTGAGATTGTGTGAAGTATTGGAACAAAAGAAGAAAGCTGAAGATGAAAAAAATATGGTAGAGGAAGAGAAAATAGTGATATCTGTCAGACTTGATGAAAGGACACATGATGTGCAGATGATGAAAATCAATCAGGTTGACATGGAAAATCAACTGCTACTTGCAAATCAGGAGATTAGTAGAAAGGATATGGAAATGATAAATCTGAGATCTGAGAACAATTAATTGAAAGATGATCTGAGACCTGAGAAGGAACTTAATGAAAGGTTGAACAAACCTAATGAAGCTTTGAATCATTTTGAGAATCTGATGGAAGCATCAAGAAGATCAATGGATTCTTCTGGATTAGGTCACACAAAACTAAATACATCTACTGAGAAAGGAGAATCATCTAAGAATGGTGAAAGGAGGAATGCAAAGACAAAGCACAACAAGCTTGTTTTCCACCAATGTGGAAAACTAGGTCATACAGAAAACATTTTTCAAAGAAAGAAAGGTAAGTCCAATCCTAAACCTAAGTTTAATGGTTATTGTTTTAATTGCAAGAAATTTGGACATAAAGCACATGAATGTTGTGCTGAAGCAAGTGATGCACCCCCCAAACCAAGACTTAATGGTTATTGCTACAAGTGTCAGAAACATGGTCATAAGGAACAAGACTGTAGATCCAATGCTAAACAGCAATGGACATCAAAGGCACAAACAAAAGCATGTAAGAGAGACAACACTTACAACTGAGATTATAATACAAGATAGAGTTTTCATTACTATGAAGAATATGGACATGCACTTGAAGATTGCTTAAAGACACATGTCAAAGGGAAATCTAAGAGTTAGATGTATGTAAGATTAGTCTATTTTAGTTGTTTGAAGATAGGACACACTAAGAGAGAGTGTAGGACAAGAGTTCTTGCTCCTACTATTGAAGAAGTAAGAGCATAGATGAATTGAACATGGGTAAAGAAAACAGAGTCGAGCAGCAGTGAATCCATTGAATCTGAGGTCATCCTATCCAATGGATTAGGTGATCACACCATCTCCAACTAAGAAATAGAGGTATGTAAGGAACTGCATTCAAATTTTAAATCTTACATCAGTTCCTAATATATAAATGTGTCAAAGTCCATATCTGCATATGATAAGATGTACCAGGACATGTTTGTGACAAATGCAGAGAAGAGTTTCCTACACTATAGGTGCCGAGTTGGTCAGCCAAGTAAGTTGTGATGGCCGAGTATGGTAAGCTGAGTGGTATGCAAGTTGTGTTAGTCGGCCAATGATAGCTGGCTTGCACTAACCTAATAGCCAAAATATTTAATGCTTACCTACCTTGACCTTTCGAGTCTATATATGGATGAATAGTTTATTATTCACTTTTACCTTACAATTTTTAGCATTTACAGAGCGATCGAAGAAATTTTAGATTTGATCTTAGCAAAGTTTGTTTTGATAATTTAATCAGCGTGCTGTCGGCAACCCTAAGTTGAACAGTGCGAAGTTATTGCTTGTCAAGGTACTCTATTCTTCATTTTTGAACCCTAACCTTGAGAGATTATGGCTGCAAGTTCTTCCACACCAGTCAAGGGAATGGAAGAAGATTTGAATCAAATTAAGCTAGTGGAGTGATGCATGCGCACCACCAAGCTTTCATGTCATTCCAGAAAGTGCAATTATGAGTGATTTGAATGGAGCCCTCTCATCGATCCCACCAAAGGTACTTATGATTCATGATGTTAGGTCATGTTACATGGTTAAAATTGGAAAAGTGGGAAATAGTGAATTGAGAAATTCCTATGACAAGTTGTGTGAGAATGGAATTTTGAAGGATGAATTCAAACATCTAGCCAACAAAGGGTTAACTCGTGCCCTAGATTTTATAATAGAATTCAAGGATAAATCGATTAAGGTTGTCCTAAGCTGAGTTCATAATATGCATGTGTCTAGACAATGGACCAGTAAAGATCACAAAAGATATTATCCAGTGAGTTACTGGGTATCTTGTTATCAGTGGTAAACAAACTATGAGAGACCAAAGCAAAGAAGAGATAACAACTAACACTGGAAAAGTTTGGAACAACAGGGGAACGACTATCTCTACAATTATAGACTTGGAACTTGATTTTGGAGTGAGAGTGATTGCTCACAAATTCTATCAGTCAAGCTGACTGGATATTGTTCCTTGTACAGCCATCGATCAAGCATGGAAGATAGTGAAAAAGAATCACACCTATGACCTTGCCAAGCTGCAGTTGACACAACTAGCTGAGAACTTACAATCAATCAAGAAAGCCAAAAGCTCATCATGTAAGTTTGGCTCTTTGTTAATATGTATATTTTTCTATATACAGAAGTCATTTCCTACTCTAGGAAATATTGTTTGGAAAAAGGACAGACCCATCACATTACAGATTAGTGAATGTATTCAGAATTTGGGTAGCAATTTTAATAGTATTATGGGAAGTTATTTTGTGGAATTCAAGAAGAGAATGAGGTTGAGGACCAGAATTCCTAATTCACTTGTGGAGAAGCACTATGATGACATATTTTTCTTAGTGGATACAAACTACAAATATATTCAGGCTGTGACACCTAGGGTATCATGGCTAGAGCCATTTTCCTATGAAGTAAATATTGATGAAGTATCAATAGCTATCACAACACTCCTAGTAGAGGAGATTGAAACTAAAGCTAAAAGATTTGGAAATTTTGATGAAGCTAAGGTAAATATTTTGATGAATCTTAAGGCAGGAACTATGGAAAGAAAAAGGAAAAATATTGTGAAAAACCTGAAAAAGATGGTTGGCTTGCCGAGTGATGAAGAGCTAGAGGATGCACCTCCAGACATATCTACTAGACAAGGTGAAGATGTATCTGAGGAATAGGAAGTAGAAGTCAGTGAACCTAAAGAAGAGGTCATTGCTAAGACAAAAGGGAAGAGGCCAGTAGTAGCAAAGGTAACAAATCCAAAATAAGCAAAACCCAGGGTTACCCCTCCCATTGCAAATCATCTAAGGAAAAGGGCATCTATCGCCACATCACTAATAGAGAAGACTAAAGTCTATGGAAAGAAGGTTGGAGAAAGTAGTTATGGATTGAGGACTAAATTAGCAACAAAGGCTGTGCCAAGCCTACAAGTTAAAAGACCAAGAAGAAAATTGAATTTGGATTCAGAAAGTGAAGAGGACATGACAGAAACTAATGAACCCAGCAATATACCAACAACATCATTCAAGAAACCTACAGATATTGATGAGGTATGTGAGAACTTGAGAAATTCTACAGGGTTATCTAGTTTTAAGTTTATAAGGTATGAGAAATTGAAGGCAAGAGACAAACGTAAGGTTCATGAAGCTCTCCTAGACATGATGTGTAATTTCAAATTAACCCCTATAGCAATAGGAGACAATGTGATGAGTGAGTTGTATGAATTCCTATTTGGCAAGTGGGAATTTGCACTCACAACTAAGAGACAAATTAGGGAAGGCACACTAGCTCAAGTCATTCCTGAGCTAACAAAGAAATAGAGAGAAAAATTTGTTTAAGAATAAAAGCACAAATTTCTACCCAAACGGAGAGGTTATGCTATTTTGAAGAATGATATTGAAGGGATAGTATAGCAGAGTACTAGAATTTGGAAAGAAGTTTTTGGACTAATTGTTTTAAAAGAAAAGAAAACTGATGAAGGAACATCTGAGCCGAAGGATAAGGAAATTGAATCCACTCCTGTACCACAGATTTCAACAGTTCACATTTCAATTGAGTCTGAGAAGACTAGGAGAGATGCACAAGATCAATCAGAGACAGTTAACACTGTTGGTATGACTATTGACAGTTCGATTGATGTGATAATTGATGACTCTAGCAATCTAGATGCCGAGGGTTAGGATGAGCCAAGGGACTCAACTATTTGATGACATGTAACTGATTGAATGTTTGATAATGTTAAGTTGAAGATGATGTAAGACATTAAATTAGTTAATGGTTTGTATTGTCATTCATGTCAACTTGATATCATTTGTATGTTCATATACATAATGCCAAAGAATTCAAAGAATCAATGGAACAGAGGTTATGCTTTAAGCAATGCATAAAATTCAAGTATTCACCAAGTAAAGACTACACCAGAGGAGTGCACACCATCGGTAAAGACAGAGATAAAGTCACAGTGATGCTCGACGAATAGAAGACAGTGTTGCGTGATGAAGTAGAATCATAGGATGCCCGACGAGCTGAAAATAGTGTTTCCCAACGAGAAAGATCAAATGATGCCCAATGGATGGAGATCCTGAAGCTACCTGAAGATACACCGATAGAACTGGCAGTTGTCACCGGCAATGAACTGCAGAATTGAATGACAGAATAGAGATCAAAAAATGACAAAATATCTAGCTGGCAGAGCTTAAAGATAGACTTAACTGGTTGTTTTATTTGTTTTATTTGACCATGGTTAAGTAAGTAATTTAAAGATGATTTATACAGCTGGCAAGAAGATAACTACGAGATAAATTAGTAGTTAAAGCCATAAATCAATTTGGCTGGATTGTTTTTTTCACGCCAAGAATCAAGAACCAAGAATTAAGGAATATCATGTCTATATAAGAGACAAGTTTTGTTCATTTTAAATAGCACTTAGATACACGGGGGAGTGAACTAAGAGAAGATGCTGAAGAGAAACTGATGAAGGTTAAACTTCCATGCAGTCCTGATCAATCAAGCTAAGGGAGAGCTAAAGAATTCTACAGACACTAACACACAGTGAAGCACAACATCACAGAGCAGAAAGAATGAAGAAAAAAGGAATAGAATTGATTCATTGATTAGAAAGGTATTGTACATAAATAGATCTGAATATCTGCAATTCAAAGTTGCATTAGAAATAGGTCATTGTGTTTCAGTTTAACCATTGAAGCATTAAGTCTCTTAACAGAGCAGGACTTAATAGTCTTTTGTAATTGAGGTATATCCTAACAGATTACCATAAGGTTGACTCATGATAGTAGCATCGGTCTTACCTAGAGCCTATTGATAGTCTAAGAAGGAGGTTGATTCAAGGATGGTAGTAAGATTATCATAAAGCCTATTGACATTCATGAGACTGATTCAAGGATGGTAGTGTAGATGCTAGATACTTAGTGACAATCTATGTATAAAAATCCTCTAACAAGGTCACACTTAACAGTGTGTTTGTAACCTTTAACAAGGTTTTCTCCTAACAGGGCTCACTTCAGAAGAGTGAAAATTTGGGGTACCACTCCCAGTGGTTTTTCCCTTAAGAGGGTTTCCACGTTAAAATCCTTGTGTTATTTAGGTATGGTTTATTACTTTAGTGTTTTAAATTTCACATAAGAATTTATGGATTGATTGGTATACTCTGCATATTTACTGAGTATTGGTAAATAAGTTTTACTGCTTATCAGTTATCAAGGAGAAGAAGGACAGACAAGGTAAATTGACAGATAGTTATTTATTTCAATTATTTCAAAGGCATACATCTTGTAAGGACTTAATAATCTGAGGTGTATTAATCGGTGGATTGAAGTTTAAAAGGATAAATTTTTGAGGCCACTAATTCACCCCCCCCCTTCTTAGTTATTACTAACAATTGGTATTAGAGCTTGTGTGCTTAGAAGGAAGGTTTCAAGACCTAAGTAAAGATCACAAGATGAACAGACAAGATGTGCCCAAGTTGAACAAGGACAACTTTGCTTCA
>MU225359.1:164267-191406 GCA_018584345.1 Thuja plicata
TATATATATATATATATATATATATATATATATATATATATAAATTATGATAACTGTATTTTTAATTTGCTTGTTAAATAAAATAATGTGAACACCATTACAACATTCTTTTCTGCTAATAAAATAGAAAAATCAGAGACAACATATATATATATATATATAAGGAAATGACATTTTAAAACTATTTAAAAATATATATATATATATTAAATAAACTTACTAATAAAAAAAAATTTTAAAATATAAATAAAATCGGATTTTGGGGGGGTGGGGGGGCGAAGCCACCCCAACCCCAGCAGTTTCATATGTTTTGAGGGGGGGCAGCCCGTGGTGGGCGCAGCCACCACAGCTGCCACCATAGTCGGTGACACTGCCGCCGCTGTGGTGGGCTGTGGGGGCGGCACCACCCATGGGTCGGCCAAGCTGAACCCCCACCATTATACCCTACGCGACATTTTAAAAATGTCACCATGTTTCAAAAAAATGCCACCTCCCATTGCATTTAAACTTAGGCCCCACCGGTTAATCCCGCCGCCACTCCAAAAGTAATGGGTATAACACAGGCTGCCGCTATGGAAATTTTGGCCGGCATTAAAATGTATATATATATATATTTTAATATGTATATATACATACTGATATATATGTACATATACATATTGGAATATATATATAAAAGAAAAGAGTCTTCCTTCTAGCTCCATGAAAATAGACATACCTGCAACAATTCAAGAGGAAGAATAAAATAAATAAGTTTTTTTTGAGGGTTTAGTAGGAAAGGGATGGGAGATGAAAATGTATAAAAACAATATATATTTAAGACTTTTTTTGTTGACCTAACCCTAATTTTGGATTAGGGTTAGGAGTTTTTCAAAAAAGGGTGGACTCTTTTGGAGGGAAATTTATTCTTCTTAGAACCCTCTTAATTTTAATTAATTTGTAAAGGAAGTTTCTTTTCTTTTAAAAGGGGGTTTTAGTAAGTTAATGTAAAGCTTAACTTTTGTCATGAGATGACTAAATAAATAATAGAGGGGAAATATAACTATAAATTGTAAAGTAATTATGGGGAAATCATAATTTAATCCAATACTCCTTATCATTAAGAAATTTAATATTAGAAACTTAATTGGTTGATTTCCCTTAGAACTTTTATTTTAGTAAATATTTACCAAGCAGGGTATAGATGTACATAACAGACAATTTAATAAACTTCATTATTTATTTCCTAGGTGTTCACCTTTTTATATAGAAAATTTGGGATTTGAAGGGTTCATTTTATTAAAACGTCTAATTGAACTATTGATAAATTAAAAGTTCATCCCTAGATTAATCGAAGCTCTTGACTCGACTATCTAGTCTTAACATTTAAGTGATAAGACTTCTCTTCGGGGCCTGTTTTAACCTAGCCATTAATTAAAAACAATACTTAAATAATTTAATTGGAAAATATTTTTTTTAAGGGGGAGAACCTAATTAAATTTTTTTAAATAAAACTTAGGGACTCTTAATGTTATTTTTATGTGGTCAATATATGTGGCCAGTATACTGACTATTATAAAAATAATATTATAGAAGTGCCTTACCCTAGAGGGTTAATTTAACTCTGAATCATTAAGCTATTAACATACCATGTCTTCCGAATGACCCTAGCGACTGATAATTAGGGGTCTCTCTCTCTCTCTCTCTTCCCCACATCATCAAACTCTATTAATAAAATTAGGGGATGACATGTGAATCCCTATAACCTCACCTTGTTTAGTCTTTGAGCGTTATCCTAAAATCATTTCTAGTCAAACATATAATTAAACATCACCTTGTGCATCCTTAACTTTAGAAAATGACTAGGGTTAAGGGAGGTTGACATTTAGTCATGATTTCCCCTTGACCCTCTTGACATTAATATTACTATTTTATAAAAAAAAAAAAAGTTGTTGCATTTTTGGGCCCAAATTTTTGGGCATGATAGATACTAATAGTGAGCCTAAAGAACAAGAGGCAATGCAAGTGTTGGTTGAACTACCACATTCTACATCATCAACTCCCACTGGAACCAAGATAGGAAGTATACCTGATCAGTAGGAAATTCTGACTGAAAAAGATGCGATGGTGACAACTACTGAATTCAGAAAAGGTACTGTAGAAACAAAGCCGAGTAGTAGTTCACCTAAATTCAAGAGGAGGAAAGTTATGAGGAAGAAGTATCTGATTCTAGATGTCACATTAGATGAAGTTATTGTGATTCCACCATGGGATTCCAATGTTTTTTCTTATGAACAGATTGAGACTCTTCAGGAGTTACTTAAGAGAAAAGACAAGAGGAACTGAAAAGGGAGCAAAAGTGAAAGCAAGTGTTACATGACATAAAAGATATATTTGTAAAAGCTTTTGACATGGAGGATGAAAATCCTCAAGCCCCTATTCTTGAACAACTAGTTCACATTTTGCAAAAGGTAAATGATGACAATATTGATGCCAATGAAAAACTATTACAATGATCAGAGAGAAAATTTGAGAACAAGGTACTTGCAAAAATCTCAGGAGAGATTGCATTTAAACAAGTTAAACTTTCTTCTCTGTTAGAAATTTTAGAAGGAGTTGCAACAAATCTCTATTCATTGTATAAGAGGTTATCTGATGTGGAATTCTTCACAAAGGATAATCAATAGGCTTTAGAGAAATTGTAACTTGACCTTAAGTCAACTAGAAGTTCACTACGTATGGATGCTAGCACTAGCTCCTTACATTTTAATAGGCTAGCTTATGCATAAAGGAGGATAGCCAAGCTCATGGATAAAGATGGTGGGATTAGGACCAAGTTGATTACTATTCAAACAAGTTTGATACCTCATCTGGAGGTCATTTAGAAATAAATTTTATCTGCAAAAGAATTGATTCAGAGAGACTCTCATCTCTCAACTGTAGAAAGCTTAGTAAGTCTAGCTGCCGAGCTAGAAGTGAAAATAGAGGTTATGAAGTTTGTCAAAGATAGTTGGGAATCTGCATTTGAGTCTACCATACAACTTCATAAATAGTTTTTGGACAAGTATAACTTGACCCCACCAGCTATCAGTGAAAAAAACAAGGGGGAAACTGAAGGAGATCAGAACAGGACTGACAAGGATACAACATAAAGGAGATCAGAATAGGTATCCATGTATTTTTTTTTTTTTTGCAGGCATGAATACTATGTAAAGTTTTGTATGTAGTATGATGTACATTCCTAGGGGGAGTACAGTGTGTCCTTAGGCAACATTTTGGATGGAATGAATTGTAATGGTAAGTGTGTTTTTGCCACTAATATCAAAGGGGGAGATTGTTAATCCCTAAGTTCTATTGATGATTAGTGATCAACACTTAGTCATTTACTTATGTAGTTTTAGTTGGTTATCACTATGGCCAAGCTAAACATTCAAGGATGAGAAACATTTCTGAGCAATTTTTAGGTTGTCGAGTTACATCATGCCGAGCCGAGTAGAATATTAAGTGTCGAGCATTAGAGATGTGTTGTGCCGAGTAGAACAGTTTTTGCATACATGTCAAGATTAATTCAAACTTTGATGTAATCAGTTAAGGCTAACTTGTATGAGATCTGAGCCACCATTTGTACACATTTAATATTTTTCTACTGAGTTAATTTCATGTTTAGTTGTTTTATACTATGCATGGCATGGAGCTAATCTGGAAATTAGTATGCATTGGAGGTATAAGCAATAGATCTTGATCGTTGATCTAGATCTCACTACCTGATCTGAAAAGATATAATAAGATGGCTTCTAACCCTAAAATTTATGAGCATGTAAAAGCAATAAATATACAGAGAAGGGTTGTATGTTCATGAGAGATGAACAACAAGTTATTTTTGAGAAGAAGCCTAGATCAAGCAGAATAACAAAGTAGTGAAAAGCAGAGTAAAGACATATCGGATTAAGAGATCATAGAGGTTATTGAAAAGAGAAGATCCATCATCATCATCTGAGTGCATAACAGAGGATCACTACTTGGAACATTCTAACAAGTGTATCAGGTTAAATCTCTTAACAGAGTGGTTTTAGCAGACCATTTCAAATCTCTTAGTCAAGTGCTTACATTACTGTAAGCTGAAATCCTTTAACAAGGTAGATTGTAATGATCTTTAGTTCTTAACAAAACAAACCTTTAACCAGGTAGATTGCATATTGTAATCAAAATTTATTAGCCCTAACAGGCACACTTTATTTCTATAGTAGTGAAGATCTTGTGGGTATTATCCTAACCTCAGTTTTACCTATTTGGATTTTCTGGGTTACCAAAATTCTATGTTATGAGTTGCATATTTGATGTTATGGATGCTATCTAATGTTAGATTAAATTCATATATGTATAAATGTGGATAATTTTTTTTAAGTGGTTTATTTTGAAGATCTGATTAACCCCCCCCCTTCTCACTATCTTGTTTTCCCATTCTTGTACTTCCAACAATAGTAACATTCTTTATTCTTTGAATAATCATGTCTATAAAACTTAGGTTTATGTTTAGAAACCCTCGTAGGACATCTCGATGCAAAATGACCTATCTTATTTCATGAAAAATATTTCAGAGGTATCTTGCCTTCAAACTTACCTTTACCTCTCTTTTGTCTTCTTGTGTTCAGGGAAAAAATTTCATCTAACTTTCTTTCTTCTTCCTGTATCTTCTCCCATTCATTAACATAATCTCCTGCAAGCTCTTCTTTCAGATTACTTCTACAAGAATTGATAAGTTCTTTTTGTTTCCATGCACAGTTGCAATGCTAATTTAGCCTTTGGTGGAGAATTTCCTAGCTCTACAGCCTCAAAGGTGGTTGACTTTCTAATCAAAATCTCTCTGTTGAATTTTTCTATCAAAGGTACAATTTCTTCTATTTCTTACACATTAGTTTTGTATATAGGTGTCAGGGATCTAAGAGTTTTTTCAATCACTCCTTCCTCATTGTATGTGCCTCCAAAGTTTTTGATGCCAGTAACAACTTCAATAACTCTCTGTGCATATGCTCTAATATCCTCATCATCTCTCATTTTCAACATTTCCATCTTTATCTTCCAGTTACGTAACTTTTCCTTCTTTTTAAACTTGTCTCCTTCATACAGTGCTTCCAATCTGGTCCAAATTTCATGTGCAGAATCTAAATCTTTTACCTCCGTGAATACATCTTCAGAAAGCACACTAATTAATGATTCTCTTGTGACCATATTATATGAGAATATCTTCTTTTCTTCATCAGTGGATTTATCCAGTTCATCCTTAGCCTTCTTCTATAGATCCTTCTTTGTAATCATCTAGTAGTCAATTCCCAAGCATAGAAAATATGTTCTCATCTTGTTCTTCCAACTGTCAAAGTTTTCAGGATAAAACTTTGGACTATCCTTCCTATAAATTGCCATCTTTTAGGATCACCCCAAGATGTTAAGATTTCTCTCTAAGGACCAGTAGCTCTGATACCAATTGTTAGGAATAACAGTCCACCGACACAACTAAGAAGGGGATGAATTAGTTGTGAGACATATTATTAAAAATTAAACTTTATAAACAAAAAATTTAATCCAAATGATAACACAATAAATTCAAACACCATAACATAATCCTTTGTTGTCGAGGAAACCCTGTTAAAGGTAAAACACTAGTGAGAATTAGCACCAAAAAATAATGTATTGAGAGTATAGTATCCATGTTAAAAGATTTAGCCCTTTTAGGAGCTTATTGAAGCATTAGAGTACATATTCCTTGTTAGAGGACAAAACATATTAGGATTCAAGAGTAACAATAGGCTCACTGCCCAGGCGCACTACCTAAATAAGGTTAAATCCACCCTTAAGACTCACTGTCTGAAATACAAATGTATAGAGATATACAATCTAGTGAACTGTCTAATAGAAATTGTCTTTGCTTGATCAGTTATAATGAAGTAATACAATCACAACCTCTTCTCTACATCCAGTAGACACAAGCTCATAGCTTCCACAATTTCATTTTCACTTTGCATACATACCTTTTCAATAAGAAAAGATCTCTCATATATAACCTATTACAATGATAAATTAGGTTGGCCAATTAGGCTTTCCAAATATATAAATTATTACATAACCCCTTACTAAGATACACATGGTATCTATAAAAAGTAAACATCAATTACAATTCATCAAATATAATCCAAGCTGTGTAATCCATACTCGCAAATCACAATACACACTTCATCACCAAAGTCAACCTCAAATAGGTCTCCTCTAGATCACATGCCACATCTGATGTCACCAAGAGTCCTACGACTTGCAAAACATAAGAAAAATTCCTCAGCATATCTTCTTCCATCCCTCAAGCTTACATAACCAGAATCCATGTCGCATGCAAGTTATCCTTAAAACACAGAGACTAACTCTATCACACTTCTCTATCATGGACCAGTATCCAATCTTCACTAAAACATCTGTAACTTATTCAATATGCCATCTTAACACATCATATATTAGACATAAGATCAAAACACATTTTTGTACACATCCCTATCTTTGGATTCTCTGAATCATTTGTACAGTACCCATACACTGCTGCCAGTCATCCAAGTAACATTAATAAAAAGTCTATTTGGCCATATTATAAACATATGTTGACATCAATGACAAAACATGAATGGAAACAACAACAATGGAACCAATTCCAACACACAACACCTAGAACATTGTGCACATGAGTGCAGAATGTTTGAAATATTTTGCACCCTCTAATCAAAGCACAATTTCATTTTGTAGGCTCTAGGGAATGTGTAGATGTGGAGATTTAAATCGCAACTAGTTTCGGGGCTTGGAAAGGTCAAAAGGCCACTAATAATGATATAGGTCCTAAGTGATAAAATAAATTAAGTGATTGGAAGAAAAATAGAGGAGTAGACCTATAAATAGAGGCTAACCTTGATTTTAAGCAAGCTAGAGGGGAAAGAGAGAACAAAGAGGACCCATATTTGAATTTAAATGTCCTTATAAGGTTCTATTACTAAAATGAGTGCAAAATTGTCCTTTAAAAGAACACTAATTAAGTCCTTACTCTTTAGGAAGGTACAGGTTCATACTATCTATAATCATCATTTTCCATGTCATTGTTACTAGCTACATTTAATCTACCATTTCCCTTCCCTACAAAGGATAATGGAATTTGAGAATTAAGATTGCATGGGCATAAAACCTTGTTTGTTATGGCTTTGAAAATATATTTGACCTTTTTTGTGCATCTACAACATTGCATCTAAAAAATTAATCCTATCAAGTATGTACTTGGCCTATTTATGTGGGGAAATAGTGGCTCCATAGACTATAATAATACTATAGTTACTATCTAGAAACTAATCACCCTAATTATGGGAGACTTTTGACTCCTCAGCAAGTGCTAGAGATCTAAATAATTCCTTAAAATCTCTAAACACTCTTGGTCGTTCATGCCCCATTTTTTTATAGAGGGGTGACAAATAAATATTAAAATATATAATAGTTAGAATAGGGGTATCTCACATATTAACAATTATCATTTGGACTAGGCATATAAATCCATTTGGTACTTCTTAATGTAGTTGGACACCAAATGCATCATTCCATTCTTCAATAAATACATGCAATAATATGTGGCATAGTATAGAATATCCTTTGAATGTTTAGATGGAATATGATTTCCTAAAATTTTCCATACACGTCCCATTAGCCAATATTTTCCCATAGTCATTCCATTCTTCAGTAAATACATGCAATAATATGTGACATAATATAGAATATCATTTAAATGTTTAGGTGGAATATGATTTCCTAAAAAAATCCATACACAACCCATTAGCCAAGGGTTTCCCATAGTGAAATAATCTATTTACATGGTTGAACCCTTAATATCTATAGGCAACATCAAAATTCTTCTCTGCATTTTTTTCCTTTATATCAATGCCCATGTATTGGAAATTCTATCATAAGTACCATTGAAATATCTTTCAAACATATCCAATTGAAGGGATCATTCTCATTGTTTGGAAAAGGTTCTAATCATTTATGGTCTCATCTTTCTTGATATTATGGTGAGGAAGCAACATAAACCTATAGTTGAGCATGTCATTGTTTTATTATGTGGCTAAAGTTTACAAATTTATCTTTTGTATAAGTGTCTTAGGATTCAAATTAAATATATTTTGAATAAAATATTGTATTTATAGTAAGAAAAATATTTCCACCCACACTAATGGAATTGATAGAAGCCAAATAATAGCCTCGGTAACCAATTTAAAAATTATGGACTAATGAAGTATTTAACTACAAGATCTTCCCTATGTCAAATATCCACACAAATCCAAGTGAATTAAAATGAAAGACTCATTGAGAAATACCTCAAATAAATTCCAAATAATTTTTAATATAATGGAATTCCTAATATGTACCTTAGCTTCCTTTAAATGGTCTATGAGAATCGTCCTCCTTATGATTTCTTGAATTCCTTAGGCACCCATGGAAGTTTTTTAGTTATCTCTTGAGTGAGACTTCACTTGGATGATTTGGAGGCCATGAAAAGGAGTTAAAGTACTCAATATGAAAGGTTTTAGGCATTTAAATAAAATTTAACTTAGGTAAATGATCCAATTAACACCAAGGGTTTGAGACAAAGTCCGAAGGATAGAAAAGATGAAACTAGACACCCTTGATTGAGATGAGAACCTTTAGTGATGAGAAACCCTTGACATAGAATAATTATATATCAGACCCACAAGAAGATGGCAAATTAACTAACTAGATGTTTGCAAGCTTGAAGTTAGGTGATACAAACTTATCCAATGTGATTTCTTTTATTTAGGAAATTAATCGATAATGTCATTTTTATTATATGGATGCAATATCATAAATTGTAAACCCTTACAATTTCTCACTCCTTTTTGGGCTCTTACTTTAGTGTGACCTCTCTAATGTTATTTCAAGATTATTTTGGTTCTATCACATTTTAAATTTAAATGCACTTTATTCTACACTTAAATGTCATCAATCCAAATTTAAATTTGAGATCCAATATTAGGGCCCTATTATCTTGCTTCCTACAAAATCAAGGCCTATTTTGCTAGGTCATTATCAATTAGCTCTAGTGCCTGACACTTTTTTGCAGAAACTTTGGGGGATTAATGTGTCGGTCTTACCAATGTAGAATTTGGTCTTGAAATTTGGATACGACTCACGGGGACAAGATGGGGTAGGATCAAATCTAAAAATTCTTTGACACAACGTGATGAATCACATTGTATCAAAGAGGGGAAAATGTAGACACCCTAAAATGGACATACTTGTGACCTTACATTAAAACACTAATTTTCATCTATTAATTAATGGTTTTTGATCATTAATTAATCATCTATTTCTTCTAAATCTATCCCCAAATCATTTTAATCATTTCCCCAAAATTAATTAAAATTTTTATTTTATTTAATTAAATAACCTTAATTAATTAATCTTCATTAATTAATTAAATTTAATTTCCCAAAGTTTAAATTTAAATATTTAAACTTATTAATTAATTCTTCTAATTAAATTAAATTAATTTTATTAAATTAATTTAATTTCACTCAATAATTCAATTCTAAAGAAAAAAGAATTCAATTATCACATGTTTGAATACTTTAATTACAAAAATCAATTAAATATTCAAATAAATCATTTCTCAAGTTCAAAAAGGTAACTCATGATCAACTTTTCAGTTAACTAAACATTACCTCTTCTCTCCAAGTTGAAGAGGTAGAGTTTACTGGTTGCTTATCAGTTAACTAAAACATTATCTCTTCTCTCCAAGTTGAAAAGGTGAAGTTTACTAGTTTCTTATTAGTTAACTAAAACATCACCTCTTCTCTTCTAGTTGAAGAGGTGGATTTTACTGATTACTTCTCCAGTTCCTTTTGACATCAACCATTCATTATCTAATCTCTAGGATCAATTTCAACCATTAAAATCATTTTTCATATTCTATATAATCAACCCTTCCTAACCATTTGAAGGATCTAGTATTTCAAGATTTTGTGCACACTTACTCTTCAGAATTCTCGTACGAAGCATCAAAGAATTCTTATGATCATAATTTATAATCATTTTCTCAACACTCCCAAGTCATAGACGCTGCTAATACCAATATTGAGCACCACACACACAACATTTTAGAAGGAGTATAGAGAATAAATAGGAGCCTCAAGCAATGTGGTTTGCATTCATTTGTTTTCCTCTATCTTTGCTTGTTATTTTATTGTTCCTAGGTTTATTCTTAGTAAGTGATTTATTTCCCCATTGCAAATTGGTGCTACTAACCCTCGTCATTGAGCGTACAGAACACAACCTACACATTTTGGTGAACCCAATGTGAACTTACAGCCCACATGAAATTTTGTCATATCTTTCAAACCGCATGGAATATTTTTATGAATTTTTTTTTGTAGGTTGACGCTGATATAAGGAAACCACAAACAAAAATCTAGATTTTTCTAAGTTTTTTTTATAAATTTTTTATGATATTTCATAAAAAAATCATTTCTGGGCACAAATTAGAGTTCTTTTCAAAAAAATTATATTTTTAGAAAGGTCTTGAAATTATAGAGGGGATTTATTCTCTATGATTTTAATTTTTGTGAAATTATTTTGCAAAAATAATAGATCTTTTAAAATTGGTATGTTCTGATAAAATGGATCCCTAGGTTACAAATTAAGGAATTATGATCTAAAATTGTTTTTGCAGGTATTGGTTGACATAAGAAAGATACAGTCCAAGATTCATATTTTTCTAAAAATTTTACGATTTTTAATAATTTTTTATGATATTTCATAAAAAATAATTCTGGACACAAATCAACATTTCTCATCAAAAAAATTACATTTTTGGAAAGGTCTTGAAATTATACAGGGATTTTATTCTCAGTTATTTTAATTTTTCTGAGAAATATTTTCAAAAAAAGAAAGATCTTTGAAAAGTTTTATTTTTGTGTGTTCTTTCTTGATTTTTGTGCAGTATTGAGAAAATGACATATGGACAAAAGGATAATCAGACAAACCTCGGCTCTAGATCACTAATAAAATCCATAAGAAGAACCACTAACTACCGCACACAACAAAGGACAATCTTGGAAATCACAACTGAAGATCAAAGTGAATCTTTCAACAGGTATCTTGATTCTCTCAAGAGTTTTGTAGAAAAGTACAAGGTTACCAATAGTCTTAATGGTCTTAATAATCGGGGAGTTGCTAAATATTATTCATTTAATTGTTAGAATATTTTGGTACTAATCACCTTTTTTGAAAGCTTGGGATGAGGAAACAGTTAACAATGCAACATATAATCAAATCATTTCTCTTTTTGGTGCTTTAAAAAGAAAAGTGTATGCAAAACCTCACAATCTCTCTTTTCCAATTTGGTGCTTAAAATTGACATGGTGGTTAACTATTGAGAAAAGGCAAAAAAATCATTGAATTTGGTGCATTAAAATTGGACAAGCAATCTTCATCTATTTGGGGCTTAAAATTTAACACGCGTGCATGTATGGATGATAGCTTAGTTCACACTTGAAATTTTGGTATTTAATCGATTAACCTTGTGTCTTGAGTCATTGGTGCGCTTGCACAAATCTGTTAGATTAATAACCTTTATATTTTTCTGGAAAGGCTTGTCTAGGGAAAGTGCTTCTTCCTTAGAGGATGACCCTAAACCGGTAATCCTTTTGATTGGTATATAAACAAGACACGAGCCAAAGCTCCTTTTATATCTAGCCAAGCTTGATCGAGGTGTGTTGATGATATCCTGGATCGGGTGAATCATCCCTAAGTAGTGAGCATGGTAAAATAGGCTCTTAAGTGAGTAACACACATACAAACTGATTGGATAGAATCCATGGACCTTACTACAACCCATTAATTAGAGACCTACCTGTTTCACCTCTAAACAAGTGTCTTATTATAGTGCAAGGGGTCACAGAATTTCCCCCCAAGATTCCCAACATATGTGTTCCAGGATATTGTGTTGATGAAAGAGATCTTCATTAGCATGACAAGAATATATGGAAAAAACCATGGGCACCGATGTCGTGTATCTTATTTTCCTAGTAGCATGATGATTGTTGTGTGAGACAACGAACATCAAAGCATTGGGCCTATAATATTTCATCTTGAAGCCAAATTTGACCTATATTAATCTGACTGTCCTTGTTTAGACCACATGAAAATATTTCAACTTGCAAAAGTTGTAGAACATACACATTTCATTCTTGGATCTTCAAAATAATTTGTCTATTGTGCTTGTTTGTATGATCAGTTTCAAAAATGCAAAACCAACATAAAAAAAATGCCAAAATGAATCAAACTTGTTTGAGGTCTACGGTGTCAACCAGAATCTGTTCCAGAGAGATTATCTTTTTACCAAACGGATTCCTGATTACTATCATTTTCAAAACTTTCACACTTTTCCACAATTGAGGGAAGTTTTTGTAATTGATGGAGTTTTACCGCAATCAATACCTTTATTTCCACAATCAATCCTTTTATTGCTACAATTGTTGAACATTTACTGTAATTGAACTAGCATTCTATTGCAATTAGTGGATGTTTTCCGCAATTGACCTATCAACCTATGCATTTATTCTATCAGAAAATTTGGATTCCTCTACCAGCACTAATTTTTTATCAGTCTACAAACCTTGGAAATATTCCCCATTTTCCTGTGAAAGATCAGTGTACACATCCCAGGAAAAAATGAAGAATATTGTGTGAATCTCTAAACATTAAAGATCATCCCTCTTTGACAGTTTGGCTATTGTTTAAACATTGTTAGTTTAAAAGTTTAGACTAGATTATCTTGATCCCATTATCTCAATTTCATCAATCTCTATCGGTGACTTTGTCTCATTTAAGGCAACAGTCAAAATCAAAATCTTACCTCACCAAAATCTTTGAGATCAAGAGAAGTCAAATTTATCCCTAGAATTACCCTTGTCAAACATAACTTGGACTCTCCTCTAAAGTTTATCCTTTATTGTTTGCTTTATATCAATTATTTTAGTTCAAAACCTAGATAACACCATGTCTCTCACACCCTATGGAGGACCTTATATTAGGTTGAAGGCTAGAACTCAACCCAATGAATCCTAAGTTAACCATTTTCCCCTATGGGAAAAAGAGCAAGAGGATGACCAATTTAGAAATGTTGATCCTACTCTTTGCATTGAGAATATGCATCCTATTGGTCCCCATAGACAACTAATATTCCAAGATGTCACAAAGGAGGAGCTCAAAGACATAGAGCAAGATGCCTATTCCACAAAATTAGTTGATGTTGTTGTGGAGAGAAACCCCAAAATATTCCTATCCATGATGATTAAGAAGGGATTCAAACTCCTCGTTGAATTTAATGTGTCAACAATATGGCCTTAGAACCCTCTAGTAGGGCAAAGCACAACTCAACCCTCTTAAAAAGATCCTATGATATCCCAAATTTTGTCTTTTCCATCATTAACGACAATGACAGCAGTGTAGAGTGTGTCAAACCAAACTAGATCTGCAAATCAAGCTAACACATCATCTATGCAGAGCATGATAGGCTCCCAACTAAGTGCACCCCTAGTGACTAGCTTATCTCAAGCATCAACCTCATGGCCTTTTACATCAAGAACTCATGCTATGTCATCAATTCTACAAACAAGTAACAACCTATTTTCGACTGCTCATACACTATAGTATATCCCTGCTAGCTTTGGGCTCAATACCTCGCTCCCACAGGGATCAATCTCTATGGGTCCAAGATTTAGTCAAATTATTCCCAAGGCTACACCTTTATTCCTACAGGAAGCCTAACAAAGACAACAACAATAATCTTGGACCAATCAAATTCCCCAGTATCAAAATCACACACTGCAAAATCAATACCAAGACCTAAGGACTAGATCATACATCCCAACACAAGGAACACAGAGGCGAAGCCTTATACCTACCACTACACAGAGATTCAATATCATGAATGTTCCTCAATCTCAAACATACATGTTGATACAACAAGTGCAAAGTCTACAAACCCAAATGATGTACATCCAAAATTAGGGGCAAACCAAGTCATATACAGTAGAGGATTTTTACCCATACCCATTTGATCACTCATTGCACATGTATCTATTTCCCACTCATTTCTTGGTGCCCAAATTCAACAAATACAGAGGCAGTATCAACCCTGCAGAGCATATCAGAGAGTTCTTTGCTAGTTGCATTGAGGTTGCACATGAAGAAACTTACCTAATGTGACTGTTTCCATAGAGTCTAGCTGAACCAGAAATCGAATGGTTCTCACACCTACCCCATGGCATTCAATCTTGGGGAGAATTGGCCAAAAAAATTATTTCTCTCTTCCATCATAACATCAAATGCAATGTCAGCATCAAGGACCTCTGTGACATTAAGAAAAAAGATGGAGAATCCTTTTTTAAATTCTTACAAAGGTGGAGGAACACTGCAAAAAAAATAACATATTATGTGCCCGAACAAGACCTCATAGTCATGTTCGTTGATAATCTGATCCCAAATATGTCATTCATGACAGAATTATAGCTCACTCCAAACTTCAAGTAACTCATCAAAAAAGAAGTTTGATGTGAGAAAACCCTAATCAAGAGAGGTATCCTTGCAGACCCTACCAAAACAAACATGAAAAAAAATGCAACGGATAAAGACAAATGGTGGAATACGAACAAAAATATCAGCAATGATGGTGTCATTGACATCAAAATAGTCAACTATGCTCAACCCAAAGTTTCACTACAAGGAGCACCCATGAAAAATCATAAATCCATGGTGAACACTCAGCAAGTGAACACTCAAAATAAAACACCCACTATTCAAGAAATAGCTATGTCCAACAACCAAACCAATGCGCAATGCCCACAAAGGTTTATGCTTCCTAAACGCGACTACACACCATTAGGAGAGTCGATAGAGTCAGCTTTGAAAAAGATGATTCAAACCAATACTATCACTCTGCCCTAAATCAGAGAATATGAGGATGGTGTTGAGAAACCCAAGTGGTGGAATGATAACAACTTTTGTGAATATCATCGGGCAAAAGGACACAAGATACCCAACTGGTAAAGACTGAAAAATGCCATACAAGATCGAATCGATAGAGGGGTTATCGATATCACAAAAAACCAATCCAAGGGTACAACCAATCACACAATCTTAAATGATAATTTCCATGATCATAACAAAGGGAAAGCCCCCACATCTCATGGATAGTCTAAACAAGTGAATTACACCTGTGCTCACTCTGATAGCACCATCAATTGCATTAATCCTTTAGATAGCCATGTGGCTAAAATTACTATCAGAGATCCAAATGCCAAATGTGTTGTCACAATGCATCACTCTAAAGTTGTCTTTCAAGGAGTACCTTCCACTTCAGCTACAACAGCTAATCCTCCAACAACCTCCAATCCACAAACCAACCTAGTGGATAAGATAAAGCACACACCTACCCAGATCTCCATGTTCGACCTCTTATGCATATCCCCACAACATAAGAAAGATTTAGATAAATCCCTTCAAAATGGAGCTATCCCCCAAGACATAACTCAAGAAAATTTCCAAACCATGGTAAATTATGTTGCTGCCAACAATCACACTACATTTACAAACCATGACATGTCCTTGTACAAACCTCTGCATAATGATCCCCTAAATCTTCTTATCAAGGTTCACAAACACACAATCTGAAGAGTCCTCATTGATGGTGGAGAAGATTTAAACATGTGTACTTTGAAAGTAATTAAAACCTTGGGCTATTCCAAATCTAGCATTGATGTCACTAGGAGGATAAATATCAGGGCATATAACGAGGAGGAAAGATCATCAAAAGTTATCCTCATGCTACCATTTAGGATTGGCCCAGTCATAAAGAACACCCCATTTCAAATCCTAGACCAAGATTTAGGATATAAAATGTTACTAGGAAGGCTGTGGATACATGAGATTCAAGTTGTCCCTTCCACTTATCACCAGTACATCAAATTCCCATACCAAGGGGCAAAGATAATAATCGAAGGAGATTGATGCAAAGGGTCTAGAGTTCTAGTGATCCCTTCCCTCAAAATTCTTATGAATTATTCTAAGCATCCAATGGTTACTCTTCCTATGTGTTCTTCCCAAATATGGATCTCTTAGACCCTCCTTACCAACTTTCCTCCTATGTATAGTTGATTTGTCGAAGACACAAAGTTCATCCAATATCAACTAGTCCAACTAGTTGATCATTCCTCTTGATTCTTCACTAGAACTTCTCCCTAGAACCCTAAACCCTTGCTTATGATCTTCCCCATACACCTCATAGACTTTTTCCTTTGTTCTTGGTCCATTAAAAGTTCTTTAGAAACATTTCCAACACTTCTAGACACGCCAACAATCCAATTGTTGTCAAATTCACTAGTAGGTCTATTTTCACTGTTTTGAGCCAAATGTTCCAAATTCCTCCAAAAAACCTCATAGAAGACCTTGAAAATCCAAAATCTATCTGTTAGCCCTTCAAGAATCCAAAACCATAGTTTCTCAATGCACCCACAACCCTATTTACTACCAGGCCCTAGTTTTTAGCCTTCCTTTTAGGCCTCTGGACTAGTCAGTAGAAATTGTCTTCAATTTGGTCTTCAATATTCCTTTAACCATTTGCAACCATTTGACCCTCCAAGGTAACACATTAGGGCTTCTACAAATGCCACTAAGTCATCCATCCAATGGTGCAGGAGCACCTAGAAAAGGCTCTTTGGTGACCTAGGGCTTCTAGAGTTCTTTTGGCTTGTAGTGGTTCTAGCCAAACCACTAGTTGAATAATATGACTAGAGGTGTCCTAAGGTGTGTGTTAGGTCTTTAGGAAAGGTCTTTTAAATTTTTTTTGGTCTTCTAGGAGACAAGTGCCAAATTGGACCCTAATTGCCAATGTTGTGGCAATGGTGTGAATCAAGCACATAGGGGTCAATTTTACAAAGAAAGTGATTTAGGACCTAAGAGAGGTAGGAATGGTCTACCTAAGTCTATTATGATGTGTTCATGGTATTAGAACAAAGTTTAGAGTGGATTTACTAAAATTGTGGAAAGTTGTTAGAATTGTCAATGTTGTCATTGACAACATTGACAACAATTATGCAAGAAGAGCATTTTTTAATGAAATGGTTATTGTAACTGTTTCAAACCATCATATTAGGGATGGGGACAAGTATAAGAGGCATTCCTTGACCTTTAAGCAAGGTTGGTGAACATTTGGAATATACATTATTTTCTGTGTGTGCATTTTCAGGGCAATTTTAGTGAGCTTTCTTGATTGTAGTAGTTAGATGGATTACATCTTAGTCTATAGCCACTGATTGATGTAGGGTAGGTTATTTTGAGATTCTTTGTGGATTTATTTTGTGAAGTTTTAGTGTTTGTATTGGTTTAGTTAAATTCTTTGTGTTTTGCCTTGTCGCTGGTCTGAAATAGGCAGGTTGGACAAATGGGGTCTTAACTCAACTTGCCACCGTAGATTCTGTATGGGCTCTTGGCATGGGTGAGGAGACTCCATGTACATTATTTTTATATAAGGAGGGGCCCAAGAAAGTAGTTTTTAAATTTTTGCAATGATTCCCTAGGTGAGCCTGTTGTGCATGGCTAGGGACTGAGAAACATTGCAAATGCTACAAGGAGGGTTGAATACATTGATGGCTTCAACCAAAGCTCATGGAGGGATACAGAAATGTGTGAAAGACCCCCAATTCAAAGTAGAATGTTGGAGGAGTTATTTGGGGTGTTTAAAGAACACTCTTTTGTTTAGACTATCAATAAGCCCTAAAATCTTGATTTTAGGCATGATTGTAGGAAGGGTTGTACGGACAACTTGAGGATTGGAGATCTTGAAAATATCAAAGTACTTGATAAAGGGTGTTTGAATCCTAAACCATTTTGGAGGCTTGTGTGGGAAAATTTCAAGTTATCTTCAAAAAGGCTAGAAAAAGGCTTAATTGGCTTGTAGCCCTATTTGGGGTGAGAAAGGTGCACTTTGAAGCACTCGATTGTTATATGTTTTTGAATTGTGTATGTAGGGGTTCAAATGGAACTAGTGGAGGTCTTGATGACCTATCCTTCGATGGAGCTAAGTCATAAGAGGAATTGAGGCAAATCTTAGAGATTGAGACTAGGAAAGACTTAGTTAGTTTGTGTTGTAGAATGGAGCATTTTTTATCAGTGCAATTGGTGTACACTAGGTGAAAGGTTAGGATCTTGTGTGAAGATACCTAATGAGAGTAGGGTTGAGAATAGAACCATACTATGTCAATGAGTTGGCCTAAGAAGACCCTAGAGGAGAATAGGGTAGAGAGAAAGCCTAGGTGTGTTACATCAGAGTGGTATCAGAGCCCCAAAATATTTGGGATTGTATATGTCAGAGGTGGAATCTTGTGGCTCCATAGACATGGTAACAAATGTAGAGTTGTCTAGGAGATGGATGAGGAAAAGGAGAGGAATAGACTCCTTGAAGAGGCCCTAGCAGAGATGAAGCTAAAACTACAAGAAGTAGTGGATGCAAGAGACCAAGGTAGAGAATGTGAAACAAGTGATAGAGGGAAGTAGAAGGTTGAAGAGGATGATATTATCCCTTAATCAAAACCTGTAATGGATCAGGAACCATTCTTGAAATCCATCAAGGCATTGGGTGGTAAATCCTTAGAAGGCATTCCATTATTTAGTGGGAAAATGGACATTGAAACAGTGTTGGAGTGGATTGAAGGGATGGAGAATCACTTCGAGTGTGAAGGCATAATAGATGCACAAAAGGTTAAGGTGGCTAAGTCAAGGCTTTGGGGATTAGCCCTAACATGGTGGAATTACCTGTAGGATGAAAGATTCAGACTTGGGAAGCAACCTATAGAAAATTGGCAAGCAATGGTAACTAAGATGAAAGAGAACTTTTTACCAGAAGACTATGAGATCCAACTCCATAGAAGGAGACAAGGATTGAAGCAGAAAGATATGGATGTAGCCTCCTATATAGAGGAATTTCAAAGACTCTGTCTTAGGTCAAAGAAACAAGAAGAAGAGCCAATTAGAGTGACTAGGTATCTAGGTGGGTTGAAGTGGAACATCCAAGAAGAGATTAGCTTGTGGACCCCCACTACTGTTCGGAGATGTCAACAGCTAGCTCTTAAGGTTGAAGAGAAGAATAGGAAGAAGAGTGACTCTAATCTGAAGGGTAGAGGCAGAGGGAGAGACCAAAGAGGGTAGAGAGGAGGTTACCAAGGTAGGGGCAGTGAACAAAGAAGCCAAGGTGAAAGTAGATTGATAAAGCACACCAATGAATCCACACCAAGAGGTGGTTATGGAAGAGCTAGAGGTAATCAGAGTGGATCCAATAGGGGAAGAGGATGTAGAAGAAACTAATATTTTGCAAATATGAAGTGCTACAATTGTGGACAGACTGGTCATCCAGCATATGGGTGTCCTAATAAGCCTACCGCATCCAATAGTGACAAGAGGATAACTTATGTTCAAGAAGACACTTCTAGTGTCAAGGCACCTACTGTTGATCATATAGACTCTAAGATGGGTGAGAATATGATGTTTAGAAGGGTATTAATCAGGCAGCCAGTGAAGGATGATCCTAAGAAAAGGAGGGCATTGTTTAGGATCAGATGTAAGATCCTTGGAAAATTTTGCAAGGTGATAGTAGACTCTAGATCTACTGATAATATCATATCATAGGAGGAAGTTACTAAGTTGAAATTAACCAAGATACCCCATGTGAACCCTTACAAGGTGACTTGGCTTAATAAGGGATAGAGTGTGTTAGTAAATGAGCAAACATGGGTAGAGTTCTCTATAGAAACTTACAAGGATAAATTACTTTGTGACATCCTATCAATGGATGCTTGCCACTTATTGTTAGGAAGATCCTAGAAATATGATAGAGAGGTAGTGTATCATGGAAAGGAGAATTCCATATCCTTTAAGAAGAATGGCGAGACATTTAAAATATAGTCTTTATTGGAGGCTGAAGAGCCCTAGTCTAAGACTCCTACTATGTTATTCTACAGTGTAAAGGAGTTTGTAAAAGGCATCAAGGAAGAGGCAAGTGTAGGGTATGCCATTTTGTTAAAGCCCAAGGAGGAAGAGAAGACATTTAAGGAGGTAGTACCCAAGGAGATTCAAACTCTACTTGAAAAATACAGTGATATAGTCAGTGATGGGACTCTTGCAACTTTGCCTCCTAAGAGAGTGATTAGTCATCAAATTGAATTCATACCTGGTGCCTCATTACCTAATAAAGTAGCTTATAAGCTAACCCGCGATCAGAATTTAGAGGTAGCTAGACAAGTCAAAGAATTATTGGACCAAGGCTTGATTAAAAAGAGTATCAGTGCATGTGCAGTCCCTATGGTGTTAGCATCAAAGAAAGGTGGAAAATGGAGGCTATGTATTGATTCAAGGGCAGTTAACAAAATCACCATAAAATATAGGTTTCTAATACCCAGGATAGAGGATCTTATGGATTGTCTTGTAGGGGAAATGTACTTTACCAAGTTGGATTTGAAAAGTGGTTACCATCAGATAAGGGTTAAGGAGGGAGATGAGTGGAAGACAACATTCAAAACAACTGATGGGTTGTATGAGTGGCTTGTGATGCCATTTGGCCTCACCAATGCTCGTAGCACATTCATGAGACTCATGAATGAAGTGCTTAAGGACTTCATAGGTAAGTTTGTGGTGGTCTATCTTGATGACATATTGATCTATAGTAGAACAAAGGAAGACCACATCAAGCATGTTGAATCAGTGTTGAATAATTTGCATGAAGAGAAACTAGCCATTAATTTGGAGAAGTGTGAGTTTCTCAAGCAAGAGATTGTCTACTTAGGATTTGTGGTATCAAAGGGATCCTTGAAGATGGACCAAGACAAGGTGTCAGCTATACTGAATTGGCCACCACCTACATCAGCAACTGAGGTAAGGAGTTTCCATGGCCTAGCTCAATTTTATAGGAAGTTCATTAGGAATTTCAGTGGTATATGTGCACCATTGTTGGAAACTATTAAGGGTGGAAGTAAGGCTAAGTTTAGATGGAATTTAGAAGCTGGGAAGAGATGTTGAAAAGGAAAGTAGCTACACAACCTGTCCTAACATTGCCTAGTTTTGATAAGTTATTCACTATTGAATGTGATGCAAGTGGCATAGCAGTGGGAGGTGTGTTAAGTCAAGAGGGCAGACCAGTGGCCTTCTTTAGTGAGAAGCTGAATGAAGCTAAGAATAAATACTCTTCTTATGACTTACAATTATATGCTCTAGTGTAGTCATTAAGAAAGTGGAGACACTATCTTTCACCTAAGGAATTTGTGGTGTTTACTGACAATCAGGCCCTTAGCTACATCAATACACAAGAGAAGTTGAGTAATAGGCATCTAAAATGGATGGAATATCTCCAAGCCTTTACATTTACCATCAAGCATAAGAAGGGTCAGTTGACCAAAGTTGTTGATGCATTGAGTAAGAGACTCTTGACAGTTTAAGAAGTTCAGTTGAACAGTATAGGAATAGAGATTTTTAAGGACCTCTATCAATCATATGAAGATTTTGGTGAGGCATATCAAGTGTGCCATGATTTTTAGAACCAATTCCATAGTAAATTCTCTGCGTTCACATCGCAGAATGGACTGTTATTTAGAGAAAACTAGTTATGTGTGCCAAGGGGTTCTATGAGGATGAATCTCAAACAAGAAAAGCATAATGGATCTATGAGTGGACACTTTGGTGTAAACAAGACCTTGGAGTTAGTACAAAGGTTTTATCATTGGCGTAAATTGACAAAAGATGTCAATAGAAATATGTGGAACAGTGTGTAGTATGCATGAAGGCAAAGGGAGGTAGCAGCAATGCAGGCTTGTATCAACCCTTAGCTATCCCAAATAGACCTTGGGAGTGTGTGAGCATGGACTTCATAGTGGTTCTACCAAAGACTAAGCAAGGCTATGATAGTATATATGTAGTAGTTGATAGATTTAGCAAGATGGGGCATTTCATTCCATGAAAGACTACTAGTGATGCTAGTAACATATCTTATCTTAAAGAATTTGTAAGGATTCATGGACTACCCTTAAGCATTGTATCTGATAGGGATGTTAAGTTCATGAGCCATTTTTGGAAAACATTATGGAATAGATTGGGTACAAAATTATCTTTTGGATCGGCATACCATCCTCAGATTGATGGTCAAACGGAAGTGGTCAACAGGGTGTTGGGTAACCTATTGAGGTGCCTAACCAAAGAATATGGTCAGACATGGGATGTAGTCATACCTCAGGCATAGTATGCCTATAATGACAGTAGGAATAGGATGACGGGGAGAAGCCCATTTGAAATAGTTTATGGGATGCATCCTAGGGGATTTTGTGACCTTAGGGATCTTTGTGGAAGGGATTAAAATAGTGGGCATGTTGAGGACTTCACCCACACTATGAAGGAGATCCAAGAGCAGGTCAAGAAAACTATACAGGACAGTCAGAAAAAGTTGAAGGGAAAAGTGGATGAGAAGCGGAAAGATATACAATTTCAAGTAGGAGACTATGTTATGGTTCATTTGAACAAGTCAATAATGTAGAAGGGAGTCCCTACTAAGTTTAAAATGAAGAGAATAGGACCATGCAAAGTCCTAGCTAAATATGGGGCTAATGCCTACAAGATAGACTTACCTTCTGATTTGAATATCTCTTCTACTTTCAATGTGCAAGACCTAGTTCAGTTTAAAGGTCCATTGACTGAGATAAATCAACATACTCAAGGAGTTCAAAGTGATGTAGACCCTGATGTGGTGTCTACCAAACAACAATTGACAGCTGAGGGAGTTTTGGATTCAAGAGTGCAAAAGACAACTAGACACAAGGTGTATATGGAACACCTTATCAAGTGGAAAGATAGACTTGAATTAGAGGCTTTGTGGATTGCAGAATATGACTTCAAGAAGCTGGGCATTCCTGACTCTTTATTGTCTACATGAGTGACTTGACTTTCCCTTTGTGGGGGAGTATGGTGTAGGAGCACCTAGTTAAGGCTCTTTGGTGACCTAGGGCTTCTAGAGTTCTTTTGGATTGTAGTGGTTCTAGCCAAACCACTAGTTAAATAATAGGACTAGAGGTGTCCTAAGGTGTGTGTTAGGTCTTTAGGGAAGGTCTTTTCAAGTTTGTTTGGTCTTTTAGGAGACAAATGCCAAATTGGACCCTAATTGCCAATGTTGCGGAAATGGTGTGAATCAAACACATAGGGGTCAATTTTAGAAAGAAAGTGCTTTAGGACCTAAGAGAGGTAGGCATGGTCTACCTAAGTATATTATGATGTGTTCATGGTCTTAGAACAAAGTTTAGAGTAGATTTCCTAAAATTGTGGAAAGTTGTCAAAATTGTCAATGTTGTCATTGACAACATTGACAACAATTATGCAAGAAGAGCATTTTTTGATGAAATAGTTATTGTAACTATCTGAAACCACAAGATTAGGGATGGGGACAAGTATAAGAGGCCTTCCTCAACCTATAAGCAAGGTTGGTGAACATTTGGAATATACATTATTTTCTATGTGTGCATTTTCAGAGCAATTTTAGTGAGTTTTCTTGATTGCAGTAGTTAGATGGATTAGATCTCAGTCTATAGCCACTGATTGATGTAGGGTAGGTTATTTTGAGATTTTTTGTGGAGTTATTTTTTGAAATTGTAGTGTTTGTATTGGTTTAGTTAAATTCTTTGTGTTTTGCCCTGTCGCTGGTCTGAACCAGGCAGGTTGGACAAATGGGGTCTTAACTCAACTTGCCACTGTAGATTCTATACGAGCTCTTGGAATGGGTGAGGATAATCCATGTACATTATTTGTACAGAAGGAGGGGCCCAAGAAATTATTTTTTCTATTTTTGCAATGATGCCCTAGGCAAGCCTGTTGTGCATGGCTAGGGACTAAGAAACATTGCAAATGTTGCAAGGAGGGTTGAATGCATTGGTGGCTTCAACCAAAGCTCATGGAGGGATAGAGAAATGTGTGAAAGATCCCCAATTTGAAGGAGAAGGTTGGAGGAGTTTTTTAGGGTGTTTAAAGAACACTCTTTTGTTCAGACTGACAATAAGCCCTAGAACCCTAATTTTTAGGCATGATTGTAGGAAGGGTTGTACGAAAAACTTGAGGATTGGAGATCTTTAAAATATCAAAGTACTTGATAAAGGGTGTTAGAATCCTAAACTCTTTTGGAGGCTTGTGTCAGAAAATTTCAAGTTATCTTCAAAAAGGCTAGAAAAAGGCCTAATTGGCTTGTAGCCCTATTTGAGGTGAGAAAGGTGCACTTTGAAGCACTCGATTGTTATATTATATTTGTGAATGGTGTATGTAGGGGTTCAAATGGAACTAGTGGAGGTCTTGATGACCTATCCTTCCATGGAGCTAAGTCCTAAGAGGAATTGAGGCAATTCTTGGAGATTGAGACTAGGAAAGACTTAGTTAGTTTGTGTTGTAGAATGGAGCATTTTTTATCAGTGCAATCAGTGTAAACTAGGTGAAAGGTTAGGATCTTGTGTGAAGATACCTAAGGAGAGTAGGGTTGATCATAGAACCCTACTCAGTCAATGAGTTTGCCTAAGAAGACCCTAGAGATAATAGGGTAGAGAGAAAGCCTAGGTGTGGTACATCATCCAAGATCATGGGTGCTCGATTACAATCCAATCCTTACCCTATCCAGGCTCACCTACTCCTAATAGTCAACCATAGGGCTTCTCTCCAAGCTTAGGAATTCACTTGAAAAAATATAAATAATAAAAAAACAATATTTACAGACCCTAACCCATCATCCCACATGGTTTCAGCCATTTTCAACCGTGGATGCTTAGGTTAGAGCCATTTTTGCTCCTGCAACTCTGCAAATTGACCTTTCAAAACATAGTGGCTTAAATCCTAATGTAACTCCACACTAACTTAACTTTAAAGAAAACTAATATATGAAAAAGAAAGCTACTTCAAAGAACTACACCCCCATGGGGTCAGATCACCTAATCTAATTCATACACAACTGTACAAAATGCAGAAAACACTGAGAATTACAATAAAACACAGAGATCCATCCATACAAAATGTTTTCAAAAGTACTATGAAATCTAAAAATCCATTAACCATCTTAAAATAATCAATCCATGCTCAAATACCTGATCATGGGTGGTTACAACCGCTCCAACTTCTATTTGTAACTTTTGAAAGTTGCTGGCAACTTTTTAGCATTTTTTTGCACTTTGACTATTTTAGTCAACCCGATGCATATTTTCCACTCCTATGACCCTATTTAGGATACTTAGGGTCCTAAAAGACACTAAAACCACAATTTACTCAAAAATAGTAACTTTTACCATTCTAAGCCAAAATGACCATATTGTCACCTAGGAGCACTTTTCCTCTTACAAACATGAAAAGAACAAGTTGAGATCCAACACTAATGGATCTTATTCAAACCCAACCTAAGACTCCTAACACAACCCTAAACACACAAATCAAAAAAAAATTGGAGGTTCTCTTCACCATACTCCCCTGGGACATAGAACTAGAGTCCCTTGAGTTAGGAGGTCTTCAATGGTGACTCCATATTTCAAAATTTTTGCCTCAGTCATCCAAGTGGCTTCAAATTTAGGTAGTCCCTTCCACTTTACCAGATACTCTTTGTAAGTACCCTTCCTAGTCTTTTTAATCACCTTGGAGTCTAGTATACTGTCCAACTAAAGAGGGTGTGGGGTAGGTAAATCTTTGACCCAATCTTCTTCTCCCAACTCTGAAAGATTTTTTTGACCAGTGTTTGAGGATGGTCCCTTATAGGGATAAAGGTCACATACATTAAAAATGGGTGAAATGCCCAAATCTGGAAGCAATTCCACTTCATATGCATTTTTTCCATACTCATGCAATATCCTCAATGGTCCTATCTTCTTCATGAGAAATTTAGTTGTCTTAGCCTTAGGTAATATTTCCTTTCTGAGGTAAGTAAGTACCACATCCCCCACCTTGAACTACAAATCCCTCCTTGTCTTGTCTGCCTTGGACTTATACTTCTCCCCTTGCTGTTGTAGAGTCTTTTTGACTTGATCATGAAGCTCTTTCATCTATTTTGAAAATGATTCTCCTTGAGCACTTCTTTTGTCTTGTAAACTAATATCCCTTAACTCCAAGATCCCTCTAGGATTAGCCTCATAAACTATCTTAAAAGGGATTTTACCAGTACTCATATTGATGGAGTCATTATAGGCATATTATGCTTGCCCTATGATATGATCCCATGACTTTCCATGTTGCTTGGTCAAACATCTCAATAGATTTCCCAAAGACCTATTGACTACCTCAGTTTTTCCATCTAACTGAGGGTGATAGGCTGAAGAGAAAGACAAATTTTTCCCTAACATCTTCCAAAGAGTCCTTCAAAAGTGACCCACAAACTTACTATCCCTATCACTTACTATGTTCAATGGCAATCCATGAATTCTCACAATGTCTCTAAAGAATAGGCCTACAATATGTGAAGCATCATTGGTGTGTTTGCAAGAGATGAAGTGTACCATTTTTCTAAACCTATCCACCACTACAAACACACTGTCATGTCCCTTTGATGTCTTTGGTAATCCCAAAATGAAGTCCATACTTAAACACTCCCAAGGTCTCTGGGGTATAGATAGGGGTTGATACAATCCAGTGTTTCTACTGTGTCCCTTAGCCCTTTAACATATCTAACATTACTCCAAAAACTTTCTGACATCTAACTGTAAGGCCAATAGTAATGCCTATTCACTTGCTCAAGTGTCTTATCCACTCCAAAGTGGCCTCCCAAGCTTCCTTGGTGTTTCTCCTTAACTATGTTCTCCCTCATTTAACACCAAGGTATACACATTAAGTGTCCTCTGAACAATAGTCCCTCCTGCAACATGTAATTAGTGAATTCCACTTTGAATCCCTGTTGGAACTGTTATCCAAAATCCAATCATACAACAAAATAGGCACCAAAATAGAAAATTGCATGTTTATGTTACCCAATTAAAACTACCTTACAGTTTTTGATGATTTACATTCACCTACTACATTTATTATC
>MU225359.1:206205-222896 GCA_018584345.1 Thuja plicata
AACTATCATTTTCTTTTTCAAGTTTCTGATTCACTCTTGGTGTATCACCCCTATCTATTTCAGTTTTAAAGTTTCTCTTTTCCCTTTCCCTACCAAGTTTCAAATCAGGAGGTGATATCCCATATTTTATAGGAACCGCCCTAGAATCCGGAGACTCCTCTTCATTCATAGTCTACCCACAGCTAGGAGAGGTTTCCATTGTTAGGGTGGAATTGTCGTGTAGCCCTAATGCCTGAGTTAGGGTGACAATTCTGAGCCTGAACAGGAACTTCTCACATGCCTCATAGGCATTTTTGAAATCACTATCCTCCTTGTAAAGATCTTTCAAGTCATCCATTCCCACACTTTGCAATTGTGTCTCCTGTATAGCTAGTACCCTTCTACTTAGAGCATCAACAACCTTGTTGCTAACTCATTTCTTGTGTTTGATGACAAATGTGTATGCTTGCAAAGATTCTACCCATTTAAGGTGTCTTTGGTTCAATTTCTCTTGCTCATTCAAGAAACTAAGGGCATGGTTATCTGTGTAAACCACAAATTCTCTTGGTAGAAGATAATTTCACCACTTTCTAAGTTCTTGCACCATTACATACAACTCCAAATCATAGGTGGAGTACTTATGTTTAGCCTCATTCAACTTCTGTGAGAAGAATGCCACAGGGTGTCCCTCTTGACTTAACACTACCCCAATGGCTAGCCTACTAGCATCACACTCCACTACAAATCACTGATTGAATTTGGGAAATCTAAGGGTAGGGATTTCTACTATCCTCTTCTTCAACATTTTAAATCCTTGATCTACTGCTACTGTCCACTTGAACTGACATTTGATTCCTCCTTTTATAGTGTTGAGGATAGGTGCACATAAATGACTAAAATTCCTTACAAACTTCCTATAGTAGGAGGCCAATCCATGAAAAATACTAACATCCCCTATGGATCTAGGTGTAGGCCATTACAAAATAGAATTGACCTTATCAAGATCCATCTTCATACATCCATTAAAAACCACAAAACCAAGATAGACTAATTTAGTTTTCAAGAACTCATATTTTTCTTGATTGATCATCAACCTCTCTTGGTGTAGCTTTCTCAATACCATTTCCAAATGCTTCATGTTCTCCTCCTTAGACCTATTAAAGATCAAAATGTCATCAAGATAAACTATTACAAACTTGCCTATAAAATCTACTAACACTTCATTAATGAGCCTCATGAATCTGCTAGGTGCATTTGTTAGGCCAAAGGGAATTGCTAGCCACTTCTACAGCCCTTCATTTGTCTTGAAGGATGTCTTCCATTCATCACTAGGCCTAACTCTGATTTGGTGATACCCTGACTTCAAATTCACCTTGGAAAAATAGAAAGAACCTCCCAAGTTGTCTAGAAAATCCTCAATCTGGGGTATGGGAAATCTATATCTGATTGTGATCTTGTTTATAGCCCTAGATTTAGTAAAAATCCTCCTTTTTCCATCCTTCTTGGGTGCAAGGATAGTTGGCATAGCACAAGGACTCAAACTCTTCCTTATTATCCTTTTCTCTGATAAATCTTGAATATTTTTTTCTATCTTTGCATTTTGACTTGGTGTCATCTTATATGATGCCTTGTTAGGTAGATTAGCTCCAAGTATTAGGTCTATTTGGTGGCTCACATCCCTCATAGGTAGAAATGCACTAGGCAATCCATTATCCACTATTTCATGGTCCTTTTCCAATAGTGTTTGTACTTCTTGTGGCATACTAGATTTCTCCTTGGTCTCCTCCTTTAGCTTCACTATCACTGCACAATAGACCCCTTTCTCCTTAATATCCTTTAGAAACTCCTTTCCACTCAAGAGAATCACACTGGTCCCCACTTGCTTCTCCTCATTAGGTTATTGTAAGGGATCCATCTGAAACTCCTTCCCTTGTCTAGTAATCACATAATTGTGTTTTTCACCATCATGAATGGCCTTCACATCATATTTCCATGGGCATCCTAGAAGGAGATGACATGCATCCATGGGAAATATTTCACATAGGACCTTGTCCTTATACTCTCCTATTTCAAACTCCACCATAGTTTGTTCATCCACCACTATCTTTTGTCCCTTGTTTAGCCATGATACTTTGTAGGAGGTAGTGTGAGGTATACTTCTAAGTTTAAGTTTATCCACCATCTTAGTTAACAATATATTCTCTATGGATCCAGAGTCCACTATCACCTTGCAGATCTTCCCATGGGACCTAGAAGTAGTCTTCAACAAATTCTTTCTTTGAGGTGGTTCTGTGACACTAGGAAATTTCAACAAAGTCCTCCTCAACATTAGATTCTCTCCATCCAATACTGGCCCTACCTTGGAGATGGGAGAAGTGACACTTTGTGTGTCATCTTCTTTCACTAACTAATTTCTTCTTTCTCCCATAGATGATGTGGAAGTCTTGTCAGGACATCTTCCCATTGTATGGCCCACTTGATTACAATTATAACATCTGCCAGTGAAGAAAAAATTGGACCTTCCTTGTGACTGGAATCTGCTCCTTGGTGGTCCTCTTCCTATGTATCCTCCTCTTTGAAATTACCCTCTATGCTGGTTACTCCCACTACTGTCCATAGATTGATTCTCTTCTGGTTTACTTGGGCTTTCTCCTCTGCCAAACTTTTTCTTGCCTCTAAATCCTCTATCATTATTACCCCTTCCTCTTTGGTGGAAATCATCCCTCCTTCTAGCCTTCTCCTCTGCTCTCAAGGCTAACTGAAAACACTTGTGCATACTGTCAGGAGCCATCATATTGATCTCATCTTGGATTCCTTGTCTCAACCCATTGAGGTACCTTGCTACCTTTTCTACCTCCTCTTCTTGTCTTCTTGCCCTTATGCTCAATTCGTGGAACTCCTCAGTATAGGCACTTATAGTCAACTCCTTTTGTCTCAAGTTCTACAACTTCTAATACATTTGAATCTCATAATCAATGGTCAAGAATTATTCCCTCAATCTGATCTTCATTCTCTCCCAAGAGGCTATCTTCTTCTTACCAGTGGCTATCCTATCATCTTTCATCATGTTCCACTACACCAATGCAGATCCTTTGAGTCTAGCCCTTACATAACTAACTCTCTTCTCCTCTGATACTTCTTTGTAGTCAAACTGGTTGTCTATGGACTCTAGCCAATCCAATAACTCTTCACCATTCAAGCTACCACAATAGTAGGGTATGTGTTCCATACTATCTTTATTAAGGGACTTGAAGGCATCCAAGAACACCTTCTATTCTTTATCCATCTCCACTTATTTTCCTTTTCCAGTTGACTCTCATGTGTGGCTTTCATCTTCTTCATCACTCTCATATCCCCATTTAGTGACTTTCCTCTTACCCTTTGTCTATGTTAAATCAGCCTTTTCCAATAGATTTTGGACCAAGTCCACTATGAAATCTTTTTGCATTGCCTTGGGTGGCATGTTGTCAACCTTGTGGCTCTCCTCCCCTTCAGACATACACTAAACTTCAATAAATTATGGCTCTGATACCACTCTGATACAAAGGGTCTAGAGTTCTAGTGATTCCTTCCCCAAAAATGCTTATGACTTATTCTAACCATCCAATTTTTAGTCCTCCTATATGTTACTCCCCAATATGGATCTTGTAGACCCTCCTTACCAACTTTCCTCCTAGGTATAGTTGATTTGTTGAAGACACAAAGTTCATCCAATATCAACTAGTCCAACTAGTTGATCATTCTTCTTGATTCTTCACTGGAACTTCCCCCTAGAACCCTAAATCCTTTCTTAGGATCTTCCCCATACACCTCATAAACTATTTCCTATGTTCTTGGTCCATTAAAATTTCTTTAGAAACATTTCCAACACTTCTGGACACTCCAAGAATCCAATTGTTGTCAAATTCACTAGTAGGTATATTTTCACTATTTTGAGCCAAATACTCCAAATTCCTCCAAACAACCTTACAAAAGACCTTGAAAATATGAAATATATACACTAGCCCTTCAAGAATCCAAAACCATAGTTTTTCAATGCACCCACAACCCTATTTACTACTAGGCCCTATTTTTTAGCCCTCCTTTTAGGCTCTAGACCAGTCAGTACAAATTGTCTTCAATTTGGTCTTCAATCTTCCTTTCACCATCTGCAACCATTTGATCCTCCTGAAAGGAAACAAAGTGTGCAGAAAACAGTTCCCTACGCTAAACTCCTAAGGAGAGGATCATGCAAATTTAGATTTAACCCTTATCAATTACAGAATGATAATACAATTAACTTAGATGTTGCTACAATAACATGCATACATAGAAAAATGAGAATGACACAATGATTTATCCTAGGGAAAACCTTTTGGTAAAAAACCCCAGCACTCCAAAACCTGCACAATGTATTAATCAAAACTATTACAGTTTACAATACACTTGCAATGCAAGTTCTTCCAGAAGATTATCAACACTTGAAGACAATCCAACAACCTAAAAATGTTCCAACAATACACTTACTTCACACCCTGATTTACAACCCTAAAAAACACTTATATCATGCACTTCCCTTTTAGGGAAACTTCCAAAAACAACCATATTAGGGTTTTACCATTCTTTGAGAAAATAGGAACCTAAAAAAGAATTTCAAGCCAATGCCCCGAACCCCACGGTTGCAGAAGAGTGTACAATACTCAACTTTATTAGCTGCCACATGTCTTGCATGTCTTCACCCATCATCAAATCTTTCACAATTAGCTCTTACAAATATTAATGACCATCATAGGAATCTGTCATAACCGTTTCAGTCATGATTACCTTACACATTGTCCAAAGTTTTGACATTTGGGAAATATCAAATGTAAGGAAATATACAAGGTTGAGACACCTTATTCCTAACATTCTCCCACTTGTCGAACACCTTGTAAGAGCCAAAGGAAATAACAAGATTTAATTACTATAGGCCAAGAGGCCCATAGACTGTGAACACCATCTAAACTTTGTTGTGCCCACAGGTTTTGTCAATGCATCCACAAAATTCTTTACTGTATCTACCTTCTCCAAACTTACCTTTCCATCCTCTACCATATCTCTCACAAAGTGAAACTGCACATCAATGTGCTTGGTTCTGGCATGGAAAGTTGGATTCTTTGCAAGGCAAATAGCACTCTGACTGTCGCAACAAATAGTAATCTGTCTTGCATCAACACCAACATCCAAACATAGTCTCCTAAGCCAAATGGCTTCCTTAAAAGCATGAGTAGTTTCCATGTACTATGCTTTTGTCATGGACAAAGAGACCACAAGTTGTCACTTACTCATCCAACTAATGGCACCACCAAACATAGTGAACACATAGGCACTGGTGGATCTCTTGCTGTCAATGTCACCTGCCCAATTTGAATCCACAAACCCATGAATAAAAATAGAATGCAGAGCTCTAGAAGAGTTACCATGATAGCATATGGAATACTCTAATGTACCCTTTAAATATCTGAACAATCTCTTAACTACATCCCAATGTACCCATCCAGGTTTAGCCATAAATTGACTCAGGACTCCCACTGCTTGGGCAATGTCTGGTCTAGTATAGACCATAGCATACATAAGGCTGCCAACTGCACTCACATAAGGTACTTTTCTCATTTCCTCAACCTCACTAGGATATTTTGGACAATCATCCATAGATAACTTTGTTCCCATAGAAATAGGAACACACAATGGTCTGTAATCTGCCATGCTAAACCTGTCCAACACAGACTTCACATACTCACTCTGACTCAACCAAAGTTTTCTGTTAGGTCTATCTGTGCTGATTTCCATACCCAAAATATACCTGGCTACCCCTAGATCTTTCATCTCAAACTGTGTTGACAACTGAGACTTAAAATCAGAAATCATACCCATACCCTTCCCAATCAACAACATATCATCAACATATAATGCAATAATAAGAAGGTGATCATTGTCAAATTTGAAATAAACACAATGATCTAATTTTGATCTCAGAAAACCAATCGACAATACAAAGGCATCAAATTTAAGGTACCACATCCTAGGAGATTGTTTCAAACCATACAGAGACTTCTTTAATCTACAAACCAAAGACTTTACCTTTCTGAATATAGTGCTCAGGCTGTGACATATAGATCTCTTCCTCCAAATCACCATGAAGGAAAGTTGTCTTCACATCCATCTGTTCTACCTCTAAATCATATGATGCTGCTAGAGATAACACAAATCTAATGGATGTAAGCTTTGCAATAGGAGAGAATATTTCACCATAATCAATTCCCTCCACCTTTGAATACCCCTTTGCAACCAATCTGGCCTTGTACCTCTCAACACTGCCATCTGCACATAATCTCTTCTTAAACACCCATTTCCTTCCAATAAGTTTCCATCCTTTAGGAAAAGGTACTAGGTCCCATGTTTTTTTCTTCTCCAATGAATCCTTCTCATCATCCATGGCCTCAATCCAGGAACCTGCATCTTTCATACCCATAGCCTCTTTCACAGATCTAGGCTCATTAGTGTTTGTAATCAACGTATAAGCACAACTGGAATCTAACATAGAAAATCCAAACCCTTCTGGCTGCTTTCTTTCTCTCATGGATCTTCTAAAGGGCTAAGGTTGAGGTTGTTCTACCTCTTCTTCTAAATTTTTAGAGCTTCTAGAGCTTTCCTCATCATTAGATCCAACGCGGTCTCTATGTTCAGTCTTCTCAGGGGTAGGAGGCAACTGAACAACATCTTCTTTCATTTATTTTTCATCTGGCTATAGCACAATAGGAGAAGGTGTTAGCTCTCTAAAAATAACATTTCTAATATACAAAACCTTACCAATCATAGGATCCCAAAGCTTGTATCCTTTCACACCAACACTATAGCTAATGAAGATACATTTTACAGCCTTATTTTCCAACTTAGATCTTCTCTCATTAGGCACATGTGCATAAGCTTCACAACCAAAAACATGAAGATGTCTAACTGAAGGCTTCTTACTAGACCACACCTCCAAGGGTGTCTTACCAACAAGAGCTGATGTAGGAGATTTGTTAACTAGATAGAAAGTAGTGGCCACAGCTTCAGCCCAAAACCTTTGTTCGAGGCCAACTCCACTAAGCATACTCCTATCCTTCTCCATCAGTGTCCTGTTCATTCTTTCTGCAACTCCATTTTTTTGTGGGGTATAAGGAGTTGTCTTATGCCTCTCAATTCCTTGTTCTTTATAGAACTGTTCAAACTCTACCAAACAAAACTCACCACCATTGTCAGTTCTCACACACTTAATTCTTTTACCAGTCTGATTCTCTATAAGAGATTTAAATTCCTTGAACTGACTAAATACTTGTGTCTTGCTTTTAAGGAAATAAATCCATGTCCTTCTACTATAATCATCTATAAATGATACAAAATATATAGATTTGGAAAGTGAAGGAACTTTAACAAGACCAAACACATCTGAATGGATAAGATCCAAAATACTAGAAGACTTGTGAGAACTGGAGTAAAACTGAACATGATTTTTCTTACCATAAACACAGTGTTTGCAAAAGTCAAACTTGAGATTACAATCATTTAACCCCTCAATGAGATTTTTATTTTTTAGGGTTCTTCGACCCTTCTCACCAATGTGGCCATATCTCATATGCCACAACATTGTCTTTTCTGCAGGAAGTTTCCCTTCCAAAGTGTTAGCACCCTTAGGTACAGTTGCTACACTACCATCGGAACCCATTACCACAGACTTCTTCACTGTTGGTTCAGATGGTGGAGATGAAGTGACTGTTTCTCTCTTCCTTGAGACAGAAGAAATATTGCACTATGAAGAGCAAGCATCAAGCTGAAATAGGGTACCTCTCCTAGTACCTTTCGCAAGAACCATAGCTCCTCTAATCATCTTGCATCTATCTTTTGAAAAAACAACTTGCACACCTACATCATTCAGCATACTTATAGATAATAGGTTTTGTGCCAAACCTAGGATGTGTATTACCCTGTTGATCCCCTTTACTCATCCATCAGGGAATATGATAGTGACTCTTCCTCTTCCAACTATCTCTAGGTGAGAATCATCACCCAGGTAAACCTTTCCACCATCAAACTCCTTGTACTTTGAGAACCAAATTTGATGAGAGGTCATGTGAAAAGAAGCACCCAGGTCAATCAGCCACACATCATCAGATGCATGGCTGGCCAAGGCTATGACAAAAGCATCACCATCTTCTTGAGATTTGTTAGAATCTAAATTTGGGATTTTCTTCTTCTTCTTTGGCTCTTTGTAGTCCTTACAGAAGTTCCCAGGCTTACCAGAGTTCCAACATGTTACCTTAGACTTTCCAAGAGTCTTAGACTTCCCATGGGATTGGGATCTACCATTTTTAGACCTCTTGTCATTTTTCTTTCCTCTATCTTTGGATCTACCATGAACAACAAGGGCTTCCTTGGTTGAATTAGAAGTCTTTCTTCGCATCTCATCAGATAATAGAAAAGACACCACATCATCCATTTGGAAAGTGATAATAGTACTCCCAAGGGCCATCACAAGATGGTCCCAGGAATCTGGCAAGGAACATAGCAGGGTCATACATCGATCCTCCTCCAACTTGACATTGGTTGATGTCAACTATGCAATAAACATGTTAAAATATTTCAGGTGATCTACAACGGATCCTCCTTCCTCCATTCTTAGAGAATAAAACTTCTTTCTTAGGAACAATCTGTTCACCAAGGACTTGGCCTGATACACAGACCCAAGTCATGTCCACAATTTATTTGCGGTCTTCTCATCAAGAACATTCAGGAGAAAAAAATATGCTAGACAAAGTCTAATGAGACCCTTAGCTTTCTGATCCTTGAGATCCCAATCTGCTTGAGGCATGTTTACTAGTTTGATATCATTATCAACCACCTCCCATACATCACATTCTACAAGCATGTCTTCCATCTTGAGTTTCCACAACTCAAAGTTTGTGCCATTAAACTTTTCCACCTCCATTCTACTGTATGAAGAACCTTCCATCCCTTCCTACAATAAGGTTATGAATACTCTACAATAATACTCCCACTGAACTGGATATTAGCTCAAAAAACCCATACCCTAACAAATAGGACCAAAACTGGCTAGGCTCCGATACCAACTAAAAGGAAACAAAGTGTGCGGAAAATAGTTCCCTATGCTAAACTCCTAAGGAGAGGATCATGAAAATTCAGATTTAACCCTTATCAATTACAGAATGATAATAAAATTAACTTAGATGTTGCTACAATAACATGCATACGTAGAAAAATGAGAATGACACAATGATTTACCCTGGGGTAAACCTTTTGGTAAAAAACCCCAGCACTCCAAAACCTGCACAATGTATTAATCAAAACTATTACAGTTTACAATACACTTGCCATGCAAGTTCTTCCAGAAGATTATCAACACTTGAAGACAATTTGGCAACCTAAAAATGTTCCAACAATACACTTACTTCACACCCTGATTTGCAACCCTAAAAAATTCTTATATCATGCGCTTCCCTTTTAGGGCAACTTCCAAAGATAGTTGTATTAGAGTTTTACCATTCTCTGAGAAAATAGGAACCAAAATTTTTTTTCGGGCCGATGCCCCGAACCCCACGATTATAGAAGAGTGTACAGTACTCAACTTTATCAGCTGCCACATGTCTTGCATGTCTTCACCTATTATCAAATCTTTCACAATTAGCTCTTTCAAATATTAATGACCATCATAGGAATCTATCATAATCGTTTCAGTCATGATTACCTTACACATTGTCCAAATTGCCAACATTTGGAAAATATCAAATGTAAGTAAATATACAAGGTTGAGACACCTTATTCCTAACACCTCCAAGGTGACACATTAGGGCTTCTACGAATTCCACTAAGTCATCCATCCAAGATCATGGGTGCTCTATTACAATCCAATCCTTACCCTGTCCAGGCTCACCTACTCCTAGCAGTCATCCATAGGGCTTCACTCCAAGCTTAGGAATTCACTTACAAAAATATAAAGAAGAACAAAAACAATATTTACAAACCCTAACCCATCATCCCACATGGTTTCAGCCATTTTCAACTGTGGATGCTTAGGTTAGAGCCATTTTTCTCCTGCAACTCTGCAAATTGACCTTGCATACACAGTGGCTTAAATCCTAATGTAACTCCACACTAACTTAACTTGAAAGAAAACTACTATATGCAAAAGAAAGCTAATTCAAAGCACTACACCCACACGGGGTCATATCACCTAATCTAATCCATACACATCCATACAAAATGCAGAAAACACTAAAAATTACAATAAAACACAGAGAGTCATCCATACATAATGTTTTCAAAAGTACTATGCAATCCAAAACTCTATTAACCATCTCAAAACCATCAATCCATGTTCAAATACCTGAGAATGGGTGGTTACAACCGCTCCAACTTCCATTTGCAACTTTTTGCAAAAGTTGTTTGAGCAACTTTTGAAAGTTGCTAGCAACTTTTTAACATTTTTTTGCACTTTGACTATTTTAGTCAACTCGATTCATAGGTGATCCCACAATAGTGGGTTACACTTTTAGGGAGGAAGGATTTCACCCCGAAAAGTGTGGCCCACAAAAAAACCCTTCATACTTTCAATTGAAAGAGACAAATACTTCTGATCAAAAGTAAGTAACTTCCGATCGAAAGTACCAAAAATAGGTACTTTCGATTGAAAGTAGTTAAGTACTTTAGATCGAAAGTACTTAGCTACTTTCGATCGAAAGTACTTAGGTCAAATTTGGCGTATATACAACCTACTGAAACAGTGAAAATCACTGTTTCAACTGTGTTGAAACTCTATGGGGCATCTGAAATATCAACCGTCGACTTAACAGTTTTTTCACATTTTCATTGCATTTTTAAATAGTTTTTTAATATATATTATTTGTATATATAATGTATATTGTTTTTTATACATTGTTTGTATATATGCATGTATATGTGTGTGTGTGTGTGTGTTGGAGTAAATAGTTCACTATTTACTCTTTACTTAAGTTTACTTAGGTACATTCATTAATTGGGTAGATGGATATCATTGAGTCCAACTTGGACTCAATGATAAAGACACTTGTGTCAACCATGTCCATGTTTCCTATCTACTCTTGCCTATATAAGCAGAGCCTTTGTACCTTTGTAATAACCTCAATTCCTCAATACATTATCTCATTAGATATTGTATTGCTTTGCATTATCTTGAGTTGAATACAGTTTATTTGGCTCATATTTGATTTCTATCTTTCTTTCTCTCAATCACTTGAGTTCTTGGGTAGAAATCTTACATGGTATCAGAGCGGTTGTTAGTTGTGGGTTAGCATTGTTTTGAAATTTGAGAGTGTAGAGTTATTTTTTGAAGCACATGAGTATGCTCTTCTCTTGCATCTTTTGATGATCTAGAGAAATAGAAAAGTGTGGAGAAAAATCTAGTTTATGGGGGGTTCATATTTTTACTTGCCAGTTGCAGTTTTTTTTAGAGCTTCCTAGAGACTCTCTAAGCTCAAATCTAACAATCGGCTTGCATTTTATGTATTCTGATCAATATTTTTGTTTGCAACATGCCTTTTCATGTCTGAGGTAGCTAATTCAGACTTTTAATGCCGGTTTTTGGTTGCTGGGGTCATGGTTTGGTGCTAAAAGACATTTTTTTACATTAGAGTCATATCTTCTATAGATCAAAACAAAAAATGCCTTCTAGGTTTTGTTTGCCATATCAAAACACCATCTGGGTATCTGTTAGTTTTTGCATAAAGCTTATATTTTTTTCATAAATGACATCAGAAAGATACAGTAGACCCCCTCTCCATTGGCATTTTGGAAATTGTAGTTCGACTTCTGAAGGCCATAACTTGGGCTCCCGGCCTTCAATCTACAAAATTATTTTTTTGATTTTGGCTAATTTTGCATTCTCTACACGCTGGTGTAGATGGTTTCTGATTTTAGTGTATGGATTTTCTAGAAATCTCAGATTCTCACATGTGACTCTACGTAGTTCTTGTTTTGGGACTTTCAAAAGAGCATAAATTTTGTATAGGACCTCAGATCGAGGTGATTCTTTTTTTGAAAGTGCATATTTTTTCATGTACTTCGCAGTGGTACCAATAATTTCATTTGGGTCTGTACCAAAATTGTAATTTTAGTATATGATCATTTTGTGAGGATTTGTAAAAGCATTGAAGTCAAGTCCACTCAGCGTTCTCTTGCTAGTGGACATTGTAACCGCACTACTTATAAAGTGCCAAAGCATTTTTCTTGGGGGGAGCTTCTTCATTGTGTAATTCAGGGGGGGTCTCTTTGTGTGATTGTGCTTGTGCATCTCCTTCTGCTAGTGCTCTCTTCCTTACACAATGGGTAATGTTAAGTTTCCAATGCTAACTCCATACAACTATAATACATGGAAAGAAAATGCATGGAACTTCTTAATGCAACAAGGGTACACACCCTATGTTGAAGAAAAGATAACTAAACCCTCAGATGCTAAGGAAAAAATATTTTGGATGCTTGAACAAACAAAAGCTCTAGGTTGTCTTCGGATTTTAGTTTCTCTTGATATAATGTTTCAACTTGATGGGGAAGATAATTCACATGATGCATGGGAAAAACTAAAAATTCTCTATGGGACAACTAATGAAGTTAGGGGATATCAAATTGATAGTCAACTAATGACACTAGATCCTAAGTATTTTGACAACATCCAAGACTTTGTAACAAAAGTAAATGATTTAAGAGCACAATGTAAAGCATGTGGCATAGAGAAAAAATATATTCAAGTTGTCTTGAGAACTCTTAACAAACTTGGACCTGAATACACTGCTTTTGTTTCAAGTTTTCATACTCATAGATTGACTATGGGCTCTACATATACAATGCCTTCTTTTTCTTCATTTTCTAAATTGTTAATGCAAGAACAAAGCAAGCTTCTTTCCATGGGGCTCTTAAAGCCATCACAGTCCTAGGCCCTATTGGCTAGTCAGTCGAAGGAACATAAAGAGTCAGGGAAACCTGACAAGAAGCAAAAGAAGTTCAAGAAAAATTCACATAAAGATCAGTCACAGTCTTCATCTTCCTCAATAATAGACTCCACTTCCTCTTCTTCAAAGGGGAACAATCAAAAGAAGGAAAGACCAACTTGTTTCTACTGTAAGAAAGTTGGTCATGAGGAACACTTTTGTCACAAGAAGCAGATCAATGAGCCAAGTCATCTTCTAAAAAAGAACAACATTAATCTTCCTTCTTCACAACAATCATGTACTCCTTCAAAATCAAGCAAAGGGAAAGCACTGCACTAATTGCTACTATAGATTCTTCTCAGAAGTGGATTCTTGACTCGGGTGCCTCACATCACTCAGGTTCTATCAGAGAACAATTTTCTTTGTTGGAGCCTTGTTCGGTGCCCCACATTCACATTGGGGATGACTCTCTTGTCGAAGTCATTAGGAAAGGTTCTATTGATGCTGACACTGGTACATTTGAGGATGTCCTTTGTGTACCTAATATGTCAGCTAACCTTCTCTCTGTCTATTAGATTTCCCAGAATGGTAGAAAAGTTGAGTTCACTTCTGATTCTGTCACCATTAGGAGTCTTGAAGATAATACACTTCTTGCAGTTGGTAAGGCTGACCATCAGTCTTGATTGTATGCTTTCTCTCATTTTGTATCTAATTCACATTCAATTGCCTTTCTTACTCACTTAGATTCTGTGAGCAAGTTATGGCATGAGCGGTTTGGCCATCTAAACTTCCACTATCTCCATCAGCTTAGCAAGAAGGATATGGTCATAGGTCTTCCTAAGATCAGTTTCTCAGATGGATTTTGTTCTAGTTGTGCCTTAGGAAAACATCTCGAGGACAAGTTTTATAAAGGAAAGGATTGGATGGCTTTAGAAGTCCTTGAGCTAGTTCATAGTGATGTGGCGGGTACATTACCATCCTTGTCCTTCAGTAAGGCTCGCTAATTACTCACATTCATTGATGACTATTCTAGATACACCTAGGTCTACTTTCTTTGACAGAAGGGAGAAGCCTTTGATAGATTTTAGGAGTTCAAGGCTCGCACCGAGAAATAGTCTGGAAAGGTTGTCAAGATTCTCCACACTGAAAATGGTAGAGAATATGTGAACCGCTGCTTTGAACAATTTTTCACTCTTGAAGGGATAGATCTTCTGCATACTGTCACCTATACACCTCAGCAGAATGGTGTGGTTGAGAGGAAGAATAGGTCCCTAAAAGAGATGGCTGGTTGCATGATCCACACACGCTCCCTTGCACCTAAATATTGGGCAGAAGCTATCAATTGTGCTACTCACATCCAGAATAGAGTTCTGCATAAGGCATTGAAGGGAATGACTCCTTTTGAAGCATGGTGTGGTAGGAAACCTATTGTACGACACTTCAAAGTTTTTGGCTCCCCTATATGGGCTCACATTCCTTTAGAGAAGTGCAAAGCCTTGGAACCTCAGATTCATCCTTGTATCTTTGTTGGTTATCCTGATGGTGTCAAAGGATATCGGCTCTTGGATCCTAAGACACATGAGCTCTTCATTGAGCGAAGTGTGTAGTTCAAGGAAAGCTCTCCTAGCTCATCCTCTCTTCTTCCTTCCTCCATCACAGATTTAGATACTAACTTCGATGATTTTCCTTTAGCTACCTCTACTCATAGAGTTGATCATGAGGTTTCCTCCTCTTTGGAGAATTCAGATTATGAGGATGGGGATTCTCCTACTCCATCACCTCACATGCCTCACTGGGCTTGTCAGACACTTGAATCAATAGGTACTCTTATTGGGGATCCTTCAGATGCTTGGAGGACTCGGTCACAACACCAAGACATTCCGCATTCTTATATTGCCACAGCTTCCGATCCACAATCCTTTCATGAAGCATCAGGTATTTCTAAGTGGGAATCAACAATGGAGGAAGAGTAAAACTCTTTGATTCAAAATAAAACTTGGGATCTTGTTCCACTTCCTAAGGGAAGAAAAATGGTTCGATGTAAGTGGATCTATCAGACTAAATTTGTAGCAGATGGATCAGTTGACAAGTTCAAAGCATGACTTGTGGCTAAAGGGTTCTCTCAAGTTCCTGGTATAGACTAAACTGAGACCTTTACCCCTGTTGCCAAGATGAACTCCATTCACCTGATACTTGCTCTTGATGTAGCTCATGGTTGGGTTGTACATCAGATGTTTGTGAAGAGTGCATTTCTTCATGGGGATCTTCATGAGGAGATTTACATGGAGCAACCATAGGCGTTCATTCAGGATTCTTCACTAGTTTGCAGATTGAGGAAATCTCTTTATGGCCTGAAACAAGCCCCATGATCTTGGTATGCCAAGATGGACACCTTTCTTCTCTCAGTTGGGTTCTCTCGATGCCACTCAGATCCAAATGTCTACATCTTGTGATAGGAGGATTCTCTTCTATTTTTGGCTCTCTATGTTGATGACTTGATTGTCACTGGGAGCAATTCATCCATCATTGCAAGTGTCAAGACTTCTTTACATGACAGGTTTTCCATGACCGACTTGGGTCTCTTGCACTATTTTCTCAGGATAGAGATCACTTAGACTTCTTTTGGGATCTCTCTTGCACAACCCAAGTATTCTCTTGATCTTTTGGCTCATTTTCACATGGCTGATTGTAAGCCTGTGCCAACTCCCTTTCTGTCAGGAGTCAAGCTTGAGGCAAAGTGCTCCACACCACTTGTTGATGCTACTTTGTATCGTCATCTTGTTGGTAGCCTCATCTATCTGACTCATACTCGCCCTGACATTTCATTTGTAGTTGGCATTGTTTCACGCTTCATGATGGAGCCACATGAGCTTCATTGGAAGGCTTCCAAATGCATCTTACACTACATACAGGGAACTCATAGGTATAGGATTCACTATGTAGTAGGAACAAGTTCAGACTTGGTTGGATACACAGATTCTGATTGGGCTGGTAATCTTGATGATCGCAAGTCACAATCTAGATACAGTTTTCACCTTGGTTCTGGTCCCATTTGTTGGCAAAGAAAGAAGCAACATGTTATTGCTCTTTCTTTGATAGAGGCTGAGTATTGGGGGGCTGTCAATGCCACCACAGAGGCTACTAGCTTCATAATATCCTCACTGAACTTAGCATCACTTTTCAGAAGCCATCAATCATTTACTATGACAACCAGAGCGCCATCCAGATCTCAAAAAACCTAGTTCATCATCAACGAACCAAACACATCGAGATCCACATGCATTTTCTAAGGGAACTGATTTAGGCTTAGGTCATTGATTTCTAGTTTTGTCCTATAGCAGACCATAGTGCGGATATATTCACCAAACCCTTCACTGAGAACAAGTATGTTCATCTTCAGTCTCTCTTGGGGGTGTGAGACATCTCTTATGGGGGGGTTCATTAACCCTTCCTGCTTTATCCTCTCATGAGGGAGTTTTTTACCACTAGGTTTTCTCCTTCTCTTCTGTTTGAGGGGATTCTTTGTACATGGGTACCTTATCAGGCCTTGTTGTTGGGACCCATCTTTGCATTTTGTCTATATTTTCCCCTAAGTTGCACTTAAGGGAGGGTGTTGGAGTAAATAGTTCACTGTTTACTCTTTACTTAAGTTTACTTAGGTACATTCATTAATTGGGTAGATGGATATCATTGAGTCCAACTTGGACTCAATGATAAAGACACTTGTGTCAACCA
>MU225359.1:249997-265213 GCA_018584345.1 Thuja plicata
CTTGCAATGACCCTTCTCCAACTTCATAAGGTTGTGCTTCTTGAGAATTTCCTACATACATTTAGATATTTAATTATTTTAAACAAAAGGGTAGATAATTGGGTCTAAATGTGTCTAATTATGTCTAGTTGTGTCTAATTGTGTCTAATTAGGTCCTAAAGGGGCTAATTGTGTCTAACTAGGTCCTAAAGGGTCTAGTTAGGTTATAAAGGGTCTAATTAGGTCCTAATTGGATCTAATTAGGTCCTTGAGGGTCTAATTGGGTCCTAATTGGATCTAATTGTCCTAATTGGATCTAATTCTAGGTCCTAATTGGGTCTAATTGGGTCACAATTGTCTAGGTAATTGGATCTAATTAGGTCCTAATTGCTCTACATTTAGATATTTAATTATTTTTTTAAAAAAGGATCTAATTGTCATATAACCTATCAGAGGTCCAAATAGGTCTAATTGGGCCTAATTAGGTGGACTAAAGGGTATAATTGGATCTAATTAGGTCCTAATACATTTTAATTGGATCTAATTGTCCTAATCGGATCTTTATTGTCCTAAATTTGGATCTAATTGGATCTAATTAGGTTCTAATTGGATCTAATTGTCCCAATTCTCCTAATTGGATGTAATTAGGTCCTAATTGGGTTTAATTGGATCCTAATTGGATCTAATTAGGTCCTAAAGGGTAATTGGATATAATTAGGTTATAAAGGGTCTAATTAGGTCCTAATTGGATCTAATGTACATCCTATAATTGGATCTAATTGGATCTAATTAGGTCCTAGAATTGGAGATCTAATTGTCCTAGTTGTCCTAATTGGATCTAATTGTCCTAATTGTCCTAATTTGATCTAATTAGGTCATAATTGGGTCTAATTGGGTCCTAATTGGATCTAATTGGACCTAATTAGGTCCTAAAGGGTTTAATTGGGTCTAATTAGGTCCTAAAGGGTCTAATTGAATATAAGTGCATCCTAATAGGTACAATAAGGTCTAATATGTATAATCAAGGGTCTAATTGGGTCTAAGTGGGTCTAATGGTGTCTTAAGGGGTCATATAACCTATCATAGGTCCAAATAGGTCTAATTAGGTCTAATTAAGTCTAATTCTAGGTCTAAAGGGTCTAATTAGGTCCTAAAGGGTCTAATTAGGTCCCAATACATTCTAATTGGATCTAATTGTCCTAAATTTTGATATAATTGGATCTAATTAGGTCCAATTGGATCTAATTGTCCTAATTGGATGTAATTAGGCCCTAATTGGGTCTAATTGGATCTAATTAGGTCCTAAAGGGTAATTGGATCTAATTAGGTCCTAATTGGATGTAATTGGATGTAATTAGGTCCAAATTAGGTCTAATTGGATCCTAATTGGATGATCTAATTGGCTTTAATTGGGTCCTAAAGGGTAATTACATCTAATTAGGTCCTAATTGGATGTAATTGTCCTAATTTGATGTGATTAGGTTCTAATTGGGTCTAATTGGATACTAATTGGATCTAATTAGGTCCTAAAGGGTCTAATTAGGTCCTAATTGGATCTAATTACATCCTAATTGTATCTAATTGGTTCTAATTAGGTCCTAATTGGATCTAATTATCCTAATTGGATATAATTAGGTCTAATTGGATCCTAATTAGATCTAATTAGGTCATGTAATTAGGTCTAGAATTAGGTCTTAGGTCTAATTATGTCCTAATCTAGGTCTAATTACTTAGTATTTCTAGGGTTTAGGGTCTTATGTCTAATTAGGTAAGGTTTAAGGTTTAGGGTCTTAGGTCTAATTAGGTAGGGTTTAGGGTCTTAGGCCTAATTAGGTAGGTTTTAGGGTCTTAGGTCTAATTATGTCCTAATAGGTCTAATTAGGTCTTCTTTATCAAATTAGGATATTGCAATATCATGCTTACATGTTTCATTATGACAAGTAATAATCATCAACTTAAAATATGGAGAGAGAGAGAGAGAGAGAGAGAGACATGTACCTTGTTTCTTATGATAATATCTTTCCCGAGCTTCTTCATGTAGTCTTTTTTCAGTCACTTCTGAATAATGTCATGTACTCTTATTTATCCTTCTTTTTTATTTCCCATCACAATTTGCAAAATTGTCTTCCTTTTCCAAAATGCGAATAATTTTGAAACTTTCAAATTAATAAGATGATGAAAACATATATTTATTTATATGTAATTGTTTTGAACCCGAAATGACACCTAATAGGCCGACATAGGTTTCTATCGAAAGTTATCTATGACTTTCTATCAAAACTTGAAAATTTCAATCGAAAGTGCTTTAGTAAATGGCTAAAAAATGCCAAATCATGAAACTACTTTCGATAGAAAGTAGTTTCGATCAAAACTAAATAGTTTCTATCGAAACCCACAAAATCATGTCCATTTCTAGAGGTCAAGAAAAATCTACAATTTTCATGGCTTCAGGGCTCAAGCGCTCTACTCAAATGGAAGAATATGGAGACATCCTTTTGCATCACACAAGTACTCTTAACTAGCTTTCTAACGAATATAGATTTGACAATTTTTGAACTCATTAGGTCTATGTTTTGTGAAGTGCATCAAATGTAGGTTTTTTATCAAAAATAAACCTCCAAGTTTGACATTCAATGAAAAATAGTAGAAAAAAGGAAAAAAAATTTGAAAAATAACAGTGCCCTCCAGCTTTGAGTCTACTTTCTATAAAAAAAATGAATTTTGATAAATACACAACAAGTTATAAGCTATGCAGTCAAGGTATGTCAAAATTACGGTTTACGCTACTTCAAACATTCATAAAATATGCAGTAATCATGATAATGTTTTCAAACCAATTGCATGCCCTCCGTATGGATGTTACAAAACCAAATTCGAAAGAAGCGCATTGATACCTATTTTAGAAAAAAAGTTATGCCTATGAAGTCAATGTAACTTTTTGAAAATGATGTTTTCAGCAACATAGCAATTTTAGTGGGAGCAAAAAAAACTATTAAAATCAATTCAATATATATATATATTTATAATCTAGATATAAAATCCTAAAAGACTCTAGTTTACATCATCTTCAGATTTCAAACGGTTTAACGACAATATGCATCTGAATCTGAAAGTTTCTTTCAAAATGAATACTTCACTGTCCGTTTAGGCAAAAAAGTGTAACCCATTATTGTGGGATCACCCACATACTTTCCACTCCTATGACCCTATTTAGGATACTTAGGGTCCTAGAAGACATTAAAACCACAAGTTACTCAAAAATAGTAACTTTTACCATTCTAAGCCAAAATGACCATATTGTCACCTAGGAGCACTTTTGCTCTTACAAACATGTAAAGAAAAATTTGAGATCCAACGCTAAAGGATCTTATTCAAACCCAACCTAAGACTCCTGACACAACCCTAAACACACAAATCACAAAAAAAGGGAGGTGTTCTACACCAGAGATCCAAACCTGTTCCAATACTTCAATGCCATAAGAAGCAATACAGATAATCAAGTGCCTTCAAATAAGGAAGCAAGCATTCCTTCCCCCTCTGATGCTATTCCCAAAGACATACCAAGAAAGGTGGGGAAGATATCAATCACGGACAAAGGGTGCGGTGAGTATAGATATGAGTAAGGTTTTACCATCACTAACATGCCTCAAAATCCAAGATCATATGGCATGCCCCGACCAGTGGAAATCATGAGACCCCAGAACCAGTTCTATTCAAATGTCCACCAACTACATTTTTCAAATGGGGGGACATAGATGAAGATAACCCTCTTGATCTAGATATCAACACCTGGTTGTATAAAGACACTCAAGATAGACCTCAAGCCCAGATTTATCTATCACAATATCGGTTTGGTTTCACTATGCTACACAAATTTGGATACCATGGTAAGACTGGTCTAGGGGAAAGACAAAAAGGCTTAATGGAACTATCTTTAGAGACAACCCAAAGAAAAAAAAGAAGGTTAGACTATGGACAAAATAGAACCAACACTACCATGCAAATTATACCCATAGACCAAGAACAAATTGAAGAACTAAACCGGGGGAAAATTTTGCAACATGCCCTAATCAAAAGTATACTCTAGCGGTTATTGCCATCGAAGTGGAACCCTCTTATTCTCAATTGAACCTTAATCAAACTATCAAGGATGAAACAAAAAGTGAGACATCTAACAAGAATTCTAGCATGACCATTTCCCATGACTACGAGTGGTTATCCCTCCATAATTCTAAGCCAACCATCCTAGACTATTCCCCTCGATCTATCACTACTATACACCTTTAAGATATGTTTAACCAAATGACTATAGAAGACCAACCATGATTCGATAAACATATAGATATCAATTCCTTAAGTGGTGCATCCACATCCCATTTCCAGTTTGTTAGAACTATCACCATGGTCATGTTTACTCAAAAATAGTCATCCCCCCACAAGGACCTTTGTTTAGTCTACCCCAAACTCATAGAATGTGACCAACAAGGAAAACCTGACACAGATCCTTTTGAGAATGATGAAGCCATCACATACTTTATGGCACTTCAAGAAGGTATACCATCAGAAGACCACAAAGAAAGCTTCTCTATTGGCTTGGATAGATCAACATACATTTGGGAGGAGGTTCCTCTATCTAGTCGCAAAATCAAAATCAAAAGCCAAAAAGAACAGTCAGTAAGTGAAAACCGCAAGGTTCCTTCTGACCATAAAAAGGAGAAAAAACTAAAGGATGCATCATATGGTGAAAATGTCTCTGAGGTGCCAGAGGATGGAAAGATGGAACTCCTCCCCTTAACAAAATAAAATTCAGTGCTACTAGATGAAGAAAACAAAGGAAGTCAATATAGGGGATGAAAAGGACCCTAAAAATATTTATTTTGCTTTGTCTCTTACACCAGAGAAAAGAAAATGATTCATTAGTTTCTTCAAGGAAAGGAAAATCAACTTTGCATGGTCTTACGCAGACATGCCAGGTTTGGATTTAGAGCTAGTTCTACATCATCTACCATTATTACCAAATGCAAAACCTGTTAAACAAAGATTGAGAAAGATGCATCCGCACATCGCTTTACTTGTCAAAGTAGAATTGAAGAAACTCCTAGATGCAGGACTCATAAGGCCAATTCCATATGCGGATTGGATATCTAATCTAGTGCCAGTAACTAAACATAATGGTCAGATCCGTATATGCAAACATTTTAGAGATTTAAACAAAGATAGTCCTAAGGATGACTTTCCTCTACCAAATATTGACATGATAGTTGACCTAATAGTAGGGTACCAAATGTTATCACTCATGGAAGGTTTCTCCAGATATAACCAAATTAGGATTGCACCATTCACATGTGCCTAGGACACTTATTGTTGGAACGTAATGCCATTTGGGCTAAAAAATGCAGGAGCAACTTATCAAATGGAAATGACCACGATGTTTCATGATCTAATTCATAAACAATGGAAGACTATGTCTATGACATAGTAGCCAAGTCAATGCATAGGGAAACTCACCTACAATTTTTGGGCATGATATTTAATCGAATGTAGGAGTACAAGGTCAAACTAAATCCAAAGAAGTGTGCATTCTACTACTGGAAAGCTCCTTGGATTCATTGTATCACATAGAGGAATAGAAGTGGAACCAGAAAAGTTCAAAGCCATCCTTGACATTCCACCACCAACAAATCTGAGGAAAATACAGGGTCTACAAGGCACACTTCAATCTATCAAGCGATTCATCACCCAACTGGCAGACAAGTGTCACCCATTCTAGCACCTAGTGCATAAATATTTGACCTTTATATGGATAGAACAATGTGAGAAAACATTTCAAACCTTCAAGGATTATCTATTGAAGTATCCTATATTGGTGTCACCCATTCAAGGTAGGCCGCTACTCTTATATATCTCAGCAACAGAGTCCGCACTAGGTGTTCTCTTGGCACAACATGATGAACAAGGCAAGGAAAGAGCCATTTGCTACCTCAACAAAACATTGGTGGGCTACGAGATAAATTAATCAACAATTTAAAAGCCATGTCTTGCACTTGTGTTTACTTCCTAGAAGTTACGACATTACATGTCAAGTCATCAAACAAAGCTAATAGCACACATTGATCCATTGAAGTGCTTGTTGAGTAAATCAGCACTAACGGGTTGACTCACCAAATGGGTCATGATCTTAAGTGAATTTGACATAGATTACATGGATCAAAAGGATATCAAAGGGAAAGTAATTGTGGACCAACTAGCAGAGGCATCAATACAAGATCATCATCCTATAGTGTCTGATTTCCCAGATGAGTCCATTATCACATTACAAACAACAATAGAGGTTTGGCAACTATACTTTGATGGGTCATACACAAACCATGGTACAGGAGCAGAGATAGTACTTATTACTCCAAATAATGATGAAATCCCTAAGTCTTTCTGGCTCAACTTTCCATGAATGAACAACATAGTGGAGTATGAATTTCTAGTCATCGGATTGAAGACAACTATATAATAGAGGATAAAGAACCTAAAAGTCTATGGTGATTCCCAATTGGTCATCGGCCAAGTAAACAATGACTACATGACAAGAGACAATAAACTTATCCCATATAGAGAGATAATGGACAAGTTGTAAGCTTCTTTTCATTTCATTGTATTTGAGAAGGTTCCAAGAGCTCAAAATGAAGTAGTGGATGCGATGGCTACTATAGCATCCTTGATCAACATGATAAGTAACGAAACTAGATTCCAATTTTTGGTAGAGAAATTCATGATACCGACATATCAAGCTCCAATCATAGAGTCAGCATGTGTCCTTGTTGGTCCTGAGTCACCCTGGTACCATGATGTATATAATTACCTCCAAAATAGTATCCTACCACCTGACCTGTCAAGAAACCAAAAGAATCCCCTCATCTACCAAGCCTCTAGGTACATCGTTCTCACTAGTACTCTACATATAAGAAGTCTAGATGGAACTTTTTTATGATATCTCACTTCCACGAAATCCCAGAGAGCCTTGTACGAGGTACATGAGGGATTTTTTGGGCCCCACTCAAGTGGCAATAGTTTGGTAAAGAAGATCATCAGAATGGGTTACTACTAGCCAACACTAGAGACAAATGCTAACAAATATGTGCAAAGGTGTAGACAATGTTAGATTAATGGAGATCTTATCCATGCACCAACTCAAGAGCTCAACCCCATCACTTCACCATGGCCATTTTCTAAATGGGGATTTGACTTAATGTGTAAGATTATACCAACCTCTTCTAATGGTCACAAATACATCATTGCAGCAACAGAGTACTTTACCAAATGGGTGGAAGCAATTCCTCTCACATACATTATAGGTAAGAAAATCTCCATGTTCATACTAAACAATATCATCTGTCGATATGAAATCCCTCAAACCATACTCACAGATCATGGTACACTTTTTCAAAATCAAGATGTTGAAGACCTCTATGACAAGTTCCAAATAAAGCAACATTTCTCTTTGTTCTACTACCCCCAAGGGAATGGGCAAGTAGAAGCCTCTAACAAAACTATTTTGAAGACCTTAAAGAAAACAGTCAATGAATCAGGGCAAGACTGACATTTTCAGCTCGGTCCCGCACTTTGGGCATATAGAACTAGTGTGAGAATCCCTACATAAGCAACTCCATTCTCACTAGTATATGGATCAGAGACATTCCTACCCCTCTAAGTTGAAATCTCATCCTGGAGAATCTCACTGAAGAACATCATTTTAGATGAAGACTACAGAGCAAGACTCAATGACTAGAACTGTTGGATGAGAGAAGATAGAATGCACTAAATCACTTACAAAGATATCATAATCTCCTTAGAAGAAACCATCACAAGAAGGTTAGACCATGAACCTTTGAGGTAGGAGATCTCATCCTTATGGAGAATTAAAAGAACCAAGTAGAAAGGGTTAAACTAGGAAAGTTTGAACCTAATTGGTTAGGACCCTACGTCATCATAACATCATGCAACAGTGGTGCATATCAATTGGAAACTCAAGAAGGAGATCAAATCCCTAGTTACATCAATAGCATGAACCTCAAGAGGTTCTATTCCTAAGGCCCCAAGGTCAAGGGAATATATCTTAATCCAAAAATACAAAAAAAAATATAAAAAAATAAAGGTCTTGGTGAAAACCTAGCAAACAGGCACCTTGGCGACAACAAAAAAAAAACAAAAAAGGGAAAAGTAAAGAGAAACACAATTTCTCTCTCAGTGAAAACTTGGCAAACATGCACTATTGGGTAGGTACCTTTGTGAAAACTTGGTAAACATGTGCCAAGTGTTCAAATCCCACTTCACCATCAATGAACTTCAAAAGATTAAGTTTGTGCTCCCCGCATGCAAGATTTGAGTACCCAAGCTTATTTTCAGAAGCCCAGTCCCCTTTGAGAATCACGCTTACCCAAGGGTTGTACTAGTCCACCAAACTAGGGGACAATTCTAAAAGTCCTAAAAATATATAAAAACCTTAAAAATTCATCAAAAATCCTAAAAAGAGCAAAATGTCCTAAAAAAATCAATCATCATCAAAAAATTAAATATTGCAAAAATCTCAGCATTAAAACCAACTCAGTTATCAACAAACGAATGATGATCAAATATGCCATCAATCAAACATCAAAAGTGTGAGCTTCACAAATCAACAATGGACTCATATTACTTAGCTTTATCAACAATCAAATCTGTCATCAATCAAATGTCAAAACTATGAGTTTCACAAATCAACAATGGGCTCATATGACTCAGCTTTATCAACAATCCAATCTATCAACAATCGAATCAATCAATCAAATCTTTAAATAAAACTATCGATTGTCTTATACAGTGATGGATATACTCAAAACCAAAAAAATAGTCTTATATGAGTCACCCATTCCTAAAACCAGACGCAATCAAGCATCAAAGATTCAAGCAATCAAGGAACAATAAACTGTTGACTAGGTCAGTCATGTTAGTCGGTTGTCAGTCTATCTTTCATGATTATGTTCTTACGCTACTCAAGTATACCACTAAGTGATCAGAGTAGCTATGATGGATCACGATCTTTTTTTCTTTGATTTTTTTGTGGAGTGCTTCAATTTGGTTATGGGGAATGATGATTCAAGATAAATACAGTAGGAGCTATCACATATCTGGCAGCCACGTAGTTCCATGATCTGAGCTAACCCCTAGAAAATAATTGAACAATCCTTTTCTCTTATCTAATTTTGTTCTCAAGAAATCATAGTGGTATCTAGATGGTCTATATCCAGGTACATTGGGTTTTCTCTTTGGTAATTGTCTTCTTCTTATCAAAAATCACAGCGGTATCCAGATGGTCAATATTTCTGTGCATTTGGTTCTCCTTTATTTCAGAGATCATAGCGGTATCCAAATGATCAATATCTGGGTGCATTTGGTTCCCTTTTTTTCATCAGAGATCATAGCGGTATCCAGATGGTCAATATCTGGGTGAATTTGGTTCTCTTTCTATTCAATTCCTCTACTTTTGGTTATCAGAGGTCAAGCAGTATCCAGATGGTCAATATCTGGGTGCATTTGAGTCTCTTCCTTTTCATAATAAGGTGCAATGATGAAAAAAATTGGAAAAAAATGACAGCGACTTGGTTTCATCACTTCGTCTTTCAGTATGTCCCTTCCTATCACAACTAATTTCTCACTTTCTTCTAACACCTGTATTTACTCAGACACATTGTACAATTTTAGGTTTGCATTCATTTATTGCATAAGAAAAATCCAAACAATATGCATATCAGATCATATAATCATTGCATCCATCATCAATAATATCACAACTAACATAGGAATACATTCATCATCATCATAGAGTGATACAACTTTATCAAAAAATTAATTCTCATCTGATGCATTTTTTATGCTTAATTTGTTGAGGGGGCATACAGTCCACGTGTTGTCACTGGGGCAGGATCTGAAAATTCTTTGACACAACGTGATGAATCACATTGTACCAAAGAGGGGAAAATGTAGAGACCCTAACATGGTCATAGTGTAATATAAGAAACGTAGATATGTATATGTATGTATGTGTTTTAGATTGTTATGTGTGTGAGGAGGGTAGGATTGTTCTTTTAATCCCAAATCTCTTAAAGGGAATATCCAAATTGATTAACCCTAAAGAAAGGATAAATGCATAAATGAATCAACCTATTAAGGATATGAATTAAAAAGAGAAACCCTAATTTCCACTTTATAGAAGAGAAAATGTGTATAGTTTAATTGAATTGAATAGGAGAAATGTACTAACCTTAAAATATTGCAGATCCAAAGAATGTTATTTTTTGAAGCCTGTGTTGAGTTTCTAGAAAATCTAAGACCAGATCTGGAACAGAAACGCAGAGACGGACAAAACCCAGAAATATTTTTCTATTTTGAGACAGTTTTGATTTGTACCCTCAAGTCAATGTCACCATTTGCTAGAATTTCTGATTGTACCCTAGGTCACAATCAACCTAACAAGTCTCATACTAAAATTCTGCTTTCAGATCCTGGAAGTTTACCGAAAAGGGTATCTAGATATCCATCTTGATCTTCTATTCCAAACCTGTACCTGTAAGAAAAATAGTTTGTTTTTTGGGGGGAGGGGTTTTCCTTCGTCAAACCCCACTTTAGGAATTAACCTTGAAATCAATAATTGAAATAGAGAATGCTAGAAAGTAGTAGAAGTAAATCTAATGAAGCTATGATATTCAATAGATATGCAATTGTATTTCGAATGTAAACAAGTATGTAAATATGAAATCTTGGACTCAATTAGAAACCATAAACCTCCATGATTGTATGCTTGAAATCCACCTTGAAGAGAGAATGAATGAATCTTAAGGATGCACAAATTATCTTGAAGGAAGATCCTTCCACCATGATGGATAGATCTAGGGTTTGAATGATGAATCTTGAATGCTTGAACCAAATCCCTTCAAAGGCTTGAAAGCTTGAATCCTTGATCTTCAATGGAGAACTTGAATGCTTGGGAGGAAGACTTGCACACTTTGAGAGCTTGAAAACATGTAGAACAATGGATGCTTGAACTTTTTTCTTGATGATGGCTTCCTTGATCTCCTTAGTGGTTAATGGTTATTGCTTCACATGACTTAATGATGGTTAGAGAAAATGAGAGGAGAAAACTTCCTTTTATATGAAACTAGGGCACAATCTTCTAGAGAATCCTACATAGGAGAATTAGATTTCAATTTAACCCATGCCCCTAGAAGAGGACCTATATTAAATATAATTTAGAATTTACTACTTTAGAACCCAAAACAGTCGACCCAAAAGCGGGAAAATGAATTTTTGATGACCTCCGGCAGAGGAAAAACTTCCAGATTTGAAAGGGGGACCTAGGTCAAGGTCAAGGTCATCCTTGACCTAGGTCAAGGTCGAGGTCATCCTTGACCTAGGTCAAGGTTGAGGTTGACCTTGGCCCAGGGGGTTAGGACCCCTAGAAAACATGCTAGTTGGGATGGGAGGTGTCCGGAGAGGCCCAATCAAGGTCCCAAACAGACACAGAAGCAAGAGAGGATTCAGAAGTGAGGGCACAATATGATGGTGGTAAAAAACCTCCACTAAGGAGGGATAAATATTTTTAACATGGAAGTCCTTCCATTTTAAGATGATACATTAAGCCCCCACTTTAGTGGAAGTATGGAAATCGAACATGCTTGCGGTCAAGTTTAGAATAAAGAATCTGGTGGATCGCAATGAGGTAGAATATCACTAAGTGAAGGACATGAGCCCCCAGACCAAGGATTCTAACTCAACATTCATAAATATATGAAATTAAAGAGAAATTAATCATAGAAAACATACATGATTACATAAGAAAGACAAGAGCAACACTATAGATAACATAGCTTCATGATCTAATCCTACTAGCATGAAAGCAAAAAGAGAGAAAAGAGATAGTGATTACCTCGCCTAGTAAGATTCCCACCTTACCATGAATCACCAAGGATGGAGAACCGAATAGGTTTACCCATAAACTGTACTTTGTAATTGTAATGCATCTTCTAGTGGCTTTTGAAATATCCATAGATCCACATTCTTGTATCACTATGGAAATATAAAATGCGTGTCTCTTCAAGATTTAGCAACTTATGTGTGTTACCTTCCAAGGATTTAGCATATTGTAAATTTGAAAATGCATATCTCTTCAAGATTTAGCAACTTATGTGCGTTACCTTTTGAGGATTTAGCAAAAAAAAAATGCGTCTCTTTAGGATTTAGCAACTTATGTGCGTTACCTTCCGAGGATTTAGCATGTTGTAAAATGTAAATTAATGTAAAATATAGTACAAGGGAGACCCTATATATGCCCCCCTCCTTATCATGACTACCCACTAGGCAGGATAAGGAAGAGAAAAGAGGATACCTACTTCACAAAGTAAGGAGATATCCAACTTAACAACAATATATACTATATCCTTAGCAAAGAATATTGACCCTTACTTCTAAGAATATAGATAATTGTGAAATGGATATGTCAAACATGGAAAGAGGATCCTCAAAGAGTAAGAGATCTTATCATCAAGACCCCCACCATAGAGGAGTGCTTAGGATAAAATATCATCTTCCAAAGAAAAGAGGGACCAAAGATTCAATCATCAAGCCCCCTGTGATGAAGAGGAAGAGGAATCTCGGAATGAAGGAGTCAAACTCTAACCCAAAACAAAGGCAAGAGTTTATCACAAGCATAGTTTTCAATATAAAGAAGAGATGATGACCTAGGACAATCACCTCTCATATAAGAGGGTGTCCATAGTCAGAACATAAATATTTATAAGGAAATAATGTTATATGATAAACAAATGCCACTAAGCTAAGGAAAGTATATCCTTAGATAGAGGAAAAAGAAAAATACCTTGCCCCCCAGGGGTGAAAGCAAGGGATATATCAAATTATATCAAGAGATATTGTAACAAAGAGATATCTGTACAAGAAAAATGTCCTAGAAAAGATATCATGAATGATTATAAGTGCAGAAAGTATGTATCATAATATATAAAATGATAAGGATAGAATATAGAAAGAATAATCGATTAAACTCAAAACAAGATACATGCTAAGAGCATAATGGATCCTATAATCTAGAATCAAAATATCTCTTTCCCCCCACTAATGAGACAAGAGGAAAAATGTGATCTAACTTATAGAAGAATGAGGGGAATGCCCTATATCAAAATTATGAATAAATTATAATACTGCACGGGAATGAGATATAATTCCCAAGGCAGCCCTTTCTCTAACATATAATTTGAAATGCACACAATCAACAAGTAAATGTTTATTACTATAATGAAAAGGACATATGTATTTACAGAGAGCATTTTTTGGAATGGGTTTAAAGATTTCTTTCTTAGAATTTATTAATTGGACATAAACTTTCTTAGCCACATCTTGAGGAGTATTAGGGTGATCTAAGGATGGTGTTGGAAGAAGAACATGAAGGGGAGGATGAAGGTTAAGATCAAACACCCTAGTTGGAGGAGGTGGAAAACCTATACCATGCATATCTTGTTTAGGAGATGTGTGAATCAAGTTTTTAATGCCTTGTTCTTTGATACCAAGCCCTAAACCCTTATAGCCTTGTTTATCCACCATAGTATATCCGGTAGTGTACCTATCTTGCAAAGCTTTGATAGGAGGAGATTGATTAAGGTTCTCATGAGAAGATGTTGTGTATGGTGGAATGATAGGATTAGAAGAGGTTTCTTTGTTTTTCCCTTTAATATCATCATGACTCGGATAGGGAAGAGAAGGTAAATGAAAGAATTCTCGAACATCGAAATCATGAATCCTAGCTTGAGCCCCATCATAAGTGTGGGAAGAACTAAGGATTGAAGATGGAAAAATAGGAATATTTGGAATTGGATTAGGATTGATAGGATTAGGAATATTAGTAACTAGATTAGGAATTATAGGATTAGGATTAGGAATATTAGTAGATGGAGTATCATCTACCCAATTCTTCACATAATCCAAAAGAATAATAAGTCCACTACACAAATCTTTGATGAAAGTTTTGAAAGTAGGAAGAATAGTATTAGTTAATCTCAAAATAGCATAAGAAAGTGAAACATGAAAATTGACAAACATAATGAAATGGATGATACTCTCATAAAACTCATAAGTACTATAGAGAGATGCTAAAAGAAGAATAATGAGAAAAGAAACCATACCCCAAAGCATCTTAAAGATCTTCATAGTGAATGAAATGCAAGAAGTGTTGTTTATATTTTTATGATTATGTGGATTTTTTTTGTATTTTGAAATGCAAGAGCATAAAAGAAAACTAATTTAGTATGTATGCAAAAGTTAATCTCTAAGAAAAAGCAGCAAAGCATCTAACACCAAAAAGAAATATTTGTCTATCGCGGGTTCACCAAAATGTAATATAAGAAATGTAGATATGTATATGTATGTATGTGTTTTAGATTGTTATGTGTGTGAGGAGGGTAGGATTGTTATTTTAATCCCAAATCTCTTAAAGGGGATATCCAAATTGATTAACCCTAAAGAAAGGATCAATGCATAAATGAATCAACCTATTAAGGATACGAATTAAGAAGAGAAACCCTAATTCCCATTTTATAGAAGAGAAAATGTGTATATTTTAATTGAATTGAATAGGAGAAATGTAGTAACCTTAAAATATTGCATATCCAAAGAATGTTGTTTTATGAAGCCTGTGTTGAGTTTCTGGAAAATCTAAGACTGGATCTAGAATAGAAAAGTAGAGACAGACAAAACCCAGAAATTTTTTTTTTGTTCTTAGACAGTTTCGATTTGTACCCTCAAGTCAATGTCATCATTTGCCTGAATTTATGATTGTGCCCTAGGTCACAATCGACCTAAAAATTCTTAGACTAAAATTCTACTTTTGAATCTCAGAAGTTTTCCAAAAAGGGTATCCAGATCTCCATCCTGATCTAGTGTTCCAAACCTGTACCTATAAGAAAAATAGTTTGTTTGTTGGGGGAGGGGTTTGCCTTAGTCAAACCCCGATTTAGGAGTTAACCTTGAAATCAATAATTGAAATAGAGAATTCTAACAAGTAGTAGAAGTAAATCTAATGAAGCTATGATATTCAATAGATATGCAATTGTATTTTGAATGTAAACAAGTATGTAAATATGAAAGCTTGGACTCAATTAGAAACCATAAACCTCCATGATTGTATGCTTGGAATCCACCTTG
>MU225359.1:265263-285428 GCA_018584345.1 Thuja plicata
TTGAAGGAAGATCACTCCACCATGATGGATAGATCTAGGGTTTGAATGATGAATCTTGAATGCTTGAACCAAATCCCTTCAAAGGCTTGAAAGCTTGAATCCTTGATCTTCAATGGAGAACTTGAATACTTGGGAGGAAGACTTGCACACTTTGAGAGCTTGAAAACATGTAGAACAATGGATGCTTCAACGTTTTTCTTGATTATGGCTTCCTTGATCTCCTTAGTGCTTAATGGTTATTGCTTCACATGACTTAATGATGGTTAGAGAAAATGAGAGGAGAAAACTTCCTTTTATATGAAACTAGGGAAAAATATTCTAGAGAGACCTACATAGGAGAATCAAATTCCAATTAAACCCATGCCCCTAGAAGAGGACCTATATTAAATATAATTTAGGACTTACCTCATTGCAACCCAAAACAGTCGACCCAGAAGCGGGAAAATAAATTTTTGACGACCTCCGACAGCCGACAGACTTCCAAATTTGAAAGGGAGACCTAGGTCAAAGTCAAGGTCATCCTTGACCTAGGTCAAGGTCAAGGTCAAGGTTGAACTTGAACCAGGGGGTCAGGACCCCTGGAAAACATGCCAGTTGGGATGGAAGGTGTCCAAAGAGGCCCAATCAGGGTCCTAAACAGACACAGAAGCAAGAGAGGATGCAAAAGTGAGGGGACAATATGATGGTGGTCAAAAACATCCCCTAAGAAGGGCTAAACGTTCTTAACATGGAAGTGCTTCCATTTTAAGATGATACACATAGTTATGACCTTATAGTAAAATACTAATTTTCATCTATTAATTCATGGTTTTTTAATCATTAATTAATCATCTATTTCTTCTAAATCTATTCCCCAAATAATTTTAATCATTTCCCCAAAATTAATTTAAAAAATAATTTTATTTAATTAAATAACCTTAATTAATTAATCTTCATTAATTAATTCAATTCAATTTCCTAAAGTTTAAATCTAAATATTTAAACTTATCAATTAATTCTTCTAATTAAATTAATTTAATCTCACTCAATAATTCAATTCTAAATAGAAAAGAGTTCAATTATCACATGTTTGAATATTTTCATTACAAAAATCAATTAAATATGCAAATAAATCCTTTCTCAAGTTCAAAAAGGTAACTCATGATCAACTTTTCAGTTAACTAAACATTACCTCTTCTCTCCAAGTTGAAGAGGTGGAGTTTATTGGTGTTGACGAGGTTTTTCTGACCGGGTCCGCCAACAGTCATAAGTTGTCACCAAGTTCCAGGGATACCGGCCAACTCCACCTGCAAAGGTTGTCCGGGAGAATTATATTCTCCGGGCCTTCAAGCACCTGGGTGTCGGGTCACGACGGTGCGGGGCTCGGTTGGAGAGAAGTGACTATTTTCGAGGGGGATAGCTAGTTTCTTCAACTCATTTCTCTGAAGATTCAATAAAGTAAGGTTTCCCCTAGCATTCTACACTTAGAAAATAAAGCGAAAAATATCCTGCAGGGTTAGAAACATTTCATCTAACTACAGTCATGTTTGAACATCTAGAACATCAATAATACTCTAATAGACTACACTAAATACCGAAGAAATACATAACCATCAATTAGAACTCCATCGGTAGCGAGGGAAAAGAGGTCATTAATCTACTTTAACATATCAGAGTAGAAGACATATGGAACATTAAAACATGAAATACCATTAACTCAGAAGCAGGAATGCCAACAACGTCATTGCCGAGAATTCTCCCTTCTTTATTAATATCCTTTCTAACAAGCACTGGTGCATGATACAACGATGGCTCCAGGGGAGAATCTAACTATTGAGAACAGAACAGTGGAGCATTGAGCTCTGTAACTGAAATGATAAATCACTTTGATATTATCATGGACAACAAAATCATCAATTTCATAGACCCCTAGAAATGGGCTGGTTTGGCTATTTATACAACTTTCTTCTAACCCTAACCCTATTTACATCATGTTTCAATAAAATACAATATCTGGGGGCCGGTACTACCTGCGCCACCCTACAAAAGACTTGGAGACAGAATAGGTCTTCCATGTAAGAAGAATAAGACAAGAATATACATCGGAAGAATCAGTCTCGAGAAGAGAGCCAGGAAGGAGAAAGAAGAAAGTAGGTCCCCCAGGGACCGAGGCTACATGCCTCATGAATGGGAAATGCGGCACCCTGTCTCCAATGTGCCAAGTGTACCTTTGAGTGGTGCCTCGAGAAGACCACCTTGTCAGAAAACCAACTGCCAAGCCAACGCCCCTTAATGTGGCCAACTACCTTCTGACAGCCTTTATTAACCACTTTTGAAAGTGATCAGTTGGCCTTGGGGACCGGGACACGAATCACTTTAAAGAATACAAAATTTTGGATCTGGGACTCTGGGAACTTACGTCCTCAAAGAATAAAGAATTCCCAACACTTGAGTTCCCCCCGGCCCCTGGAGAAAGCTCAAGGTTGCTTATTGTCATTGAAAGCCTGGAGGAGGTGGGAAATGCCATCTTCATCTATATGTTTCAGGCTGGCCCTTCTGTGCTTGGCCACTTCAACTTGTTCCCCCAGGTCTGGAACATTTTCTTTAAATTCATCCACCATTCTTTCCGTGTTATGACCTTTGAGTATCATGCTAGTTAATTTCGCCATCTGGGCCCCATCCATCCCCTCCAGGGATTTATACCAGGATTTCATTATTTCATCAAAACTCCCCAAAACAAAATCTTCGGGGGTACATGTATCTGTGCTAAGGGGATCAGCCCCGGAAGTCTTTATTACATAGGACTTGTATAAATTAGAAGAATATTTTACAGCATTTACCCTTTCTTATAAGGACCCTACCAGTTGCTTGGTTACCTCCAATGTGAGGTCAAGTCTGGAGTGCTGGGTTCTTACAAAATCAAATGATTCATCACCTAGAATTCCAGATTTAGAAATCATATCTTCTCCCAAGGTGAGGAGCTCTTCGAGCTCCACCTTCCATGCCTGGTAATTTTTGGCATCACCCTCCCACTGCTCAATAAGAATTTTCGCCTGATGAATAACTTGTTGGGCCGTGTATAGATCTGGGAGGGTGGATGCCAAGAAACGCCAGGTGTTTCCTATCTCCAGGGAAACCCACTCGTCCACTGCTTGGGCTTTCTTTTTCATTACTCATAGGGAGTCTATGTCACTCTGCGGTAGTTCTTCTGATGTGGAGGTCTTCGGGGGAGCGACATTGATGGGTCGGGCCAGCTCAGTAAGAAACTCCATAAGGTTTTCATTCTTTTCCTTCTCAGCCTTGAGCCTCTGGGCCTCTTTCTCATATTGGGATTCCACTGCCCTTGCTTCCTCCTTTAGCTAGTTTACCTCACCTTGCTTTCCCCTTTTTCCTAGGGACACCTCTACAACATTGTAATCTGCGAGGTCCGCGGTTGCTTCATCGGCGTCTGGGGGAGGTGTTGTCACAACAGCAACTGTTTCTCCGCCCGGCCCAGTTTGAAGAGTGTGAAATGTCCAAACTTTCTTTGCCTTTGGCGGGGCCTGAACTTGGGCCATCATTTCGGCCAGGGAGAGAGGAATCACAGGAGTGGACTGAACTTTTCTTTTCTTGCTCTCTATCAGCCACTGAGGTGGTAGGGGTGGCCTTCCTGCCAGGATTTGTTCTCCCAATTCTTCCCTAGTGTCTGGTGGTTGTTGCTCCTTAGGAATGTGGACCTCATTTGTTCCTCTCGCTGCCTCAACTTCTTTTACAGTGACATCCTCTTCGATCTTCATTTCCTCAACCTTGTCTTGTACATCTATCATTGGTTCTGGACCCTGGTAGGCTTCCTCGGGGATTTCTTCTTCAAGTTGCTCCTCTTGTTGCTCTTCTTCTTCTTTCAGGGCTTCCTCCTCAATCAGCACCTCTTTTGGCAGTAGGGGAGGTGTTGGGCCAAGATTTAGGGTTTGGGCCACTGTGATCACCTGCCCGAAGGTCTCTCCCGGGAGTGGCCCTTGGAATGTGGCAGCTGGGGTTACGGTTATTCCCGAAGGTTCGGTTCCCCCAGTAGATGCCATTTGTTCACTTGATTTTTGTTGGTCCACTCCCGGACCTCACATCTCTTGAGCCCCGGAGGCAATCTCTGGTTCTGGCTCCTTTTCTTATGTCTGCTGCTCATGTCCCTGTGCAGGCTCTTGCTCTATATCTTCTTGTTCCGCCCCTGGGACTTCTACCTCTGCTTGTGTATTGTCCCCCTACAAGTTTCTGAACTCATCGGCTGCAAATACATCAAATTCTTCTTCTAGAGGGGGACTGGCCGGGACCTCCGCAGGCTCTATTTCTTTCTCTGGCTCTAGAGAACTGGAAGAAAGAATCTCCACTTCTCGGGAAAGGGACACCTTCGGCGCTTGTTCCGCCTTAGGCTTTTTGCTGAGCTTTTTCTTCCTCCGGGTAACCAGAGGAGGTCCCGCATCTCTTATTTCCACTGCTTCCAATGGATCCACCCCCGTCGCCTTGACCATTAAGGATGCTAATGACAGGGAGGAAGGAGGACGAAGTGGCCTGGTCATAAGTGGTGGGGTGGTAAGCTTCATTATTAATTGCTCCCTCATTTTTTGGGAGGCCACCACCGACTATTTTATTTGTTCTACGATGGGGAATTCTTGTGCAGAAGGGGTTGTAGCTATTCTTTTTCCCTTATCTACCCCCTGTGAAGAAGTCCCGGCCCCCGGGGTTATTTTAGCTACCGACGGCGGAGTTAACTTTGGCGCCGGCTGGGCTGCTTGGCGGGTACTTGCAGGGCACACCTTCTTGAAATAGGCGTGGCTTCACTCAACCACCTCTCGAGTGAAGTCTTCAATAGTGGGTCCTTCCTGGGTGGCCCAATTTACTGGTGGAAGGGCCTTCTTATCAATCCCCTTTTCCTTGTACTAGGGATCGATGGTGGGGGCGGTGTCAGAAATCTGCCAAAAACTTCCGGAGCTTCAATTTATGCATCATGTCGGCCTTCATTCTGATATATTGCCAGCTCCGCACATCCACATCATCTTGGTAGTCTACCCTGAAGTCCTCCATGTGTATGCAATGGGGCTCTGAAGCCCGGGGCATTGCCGTTGTGATTCGACCATGCGGATCAAAATTTTTCCGTGCTAGATGAAATTCTTGTAAGTTATAACTTTTTAGCTCATTATCCGCCTCCTTTGCGGTGGCCAAACTGCATGTGTAGTTCCCACAGGTGATTTGGAATGGGATGTTGGGGATCTTCTTGAGGGCGAATAGGGCATGCACCTCCATTATTTGCCTGCAATATTCCAGCAGCACGATCTTTTCCCCATAATGCTTGGGCAACAAGTAGGGTTTCCCGGAGAAGCTGGCGACCCTAATGTATATATGCTGCTGGAACTGAATATAGTAGTGTCCATAACTATGGACCAACTTCATCACCTCGGTGGACAGGCGGTATCCGGCATCCCGGGTGGGTGTAAGTAGATGGTAATAAATGAATACGTTATTTACTCGACAGAAACTGGGGAAGCTGGCCTCCCATTGAATCTGTGGGAAATGGTCCCATGGTGCCTTTTGTCCCAAGCCAATCTCGAGCACGGCGTCAGTGACTAGGCCATGGGAATGGGGCCTCTGCTACGCCAGGGCCCAGAAAATATAAGAAGACATATAGAACTTCTTCTTCCGGTTCAACTACTGGAACTGGGAGTCGACATGGTTGGAAATTATTGTGGCCCAGTCGAAGAATTCTCCCTTGGTGGAGATGCCGAGGAGGAAATAGTACATCCATTTGGCAAACTCTTGGGCGGAGGGTTTCCCAAAGACCCAGGCTAATGCTATCATTTCCATTTGGATGCTCTCCTTAAATTCAGAGTGGGGAATCTCTATCTTCATTCTCTTTGGGTCCCTCTTTGGGGCCTTAAGCCAGTGGGTATTCATATATACCCAGGCAGCATCCTCCAGTTGTGTAAACTGGGTCAAGGCATCGGTCCTTGTAACCACTGTAGCCCTATCAAATTGTGGGATACCCAGGCTTTCTTGGAATGTGACTGGGTCGAGGGACACCAGTGGAGTGGGGTATCCTGTGGGTTCTGCAACTGCGAGCATAAGGGCCCAGATAGAGGAGTTGTAGTTGTTCGCTAATGTTAGGATAAGCTCCGGAGATTGCACGGAGCATGGGAAGCAGGCTGCCCGGAGGATTCTGGAGCCCCCAACGTTGATTTCTAGCTGGTCTCCAGCCTGTCGCTGAATGTGCATTACTTTCACCAAGGCCTGCACTTCTGCCCAAGTTCTGACACTGGTGTCGGTCATCAGTTTTACCTTGGACTCAATCTTTGAGCCCACATCATGTACAAACTTCATGGTGAGGGGTAGCTTTTCCAGGGCCTTCTCCATCTTGGACTTTACAGCGGCCCTAGTATCTGTTGCGGTTGGTAGTTCTGGGCTTTCAGGCAGAGATGACGCAGATGCCTCAGACATGTTTGGAAGATGAACTTTGGGAACTTGTAAGGCAAAGCGGCCGTCAGAACATGTTTATCAAAATAATCATTCCGGGGTCGGGATATCTTACCACCATGGTGTTTTCCTTCCTAAAAATTTATTATCATGCAAAGGTAACCAAAAAGCAAAACATATCGTAAAATTAAAATCTTTATTACACATCCAGGTTTGGGAGTTTTTATCACACTTGGAAAAGACACAGGATGGATGGTGGTAAGAGACACGAGGCCCAGGGAAATGACCATTAGCGAGGACGTGTGAAAAGGCAAGCTGTCAAGCCCACATGGGCGCCATGTGTGTTGGTATTAAATGGAAGTGATGGCGATGACAGCAGAGCCAACTATCTGAATGCGTGAAAAGGGAAAGCCACTTGGCTGGAATTGATTGTGCGCATGGGACATAAATGAGGTTCTGACAGACTTCATGGAGGAGAGAGAAAACTTCTTATTTGAAACTGGCCAAGAGCCGAGTTTCAAATAGGTGGTTTTCTACCACGAAGCAAGTTTGGAGGCAGAAAATCAGAAGCAGAGGTGACTCGACCAGCTTGCCAAGCCACCTAGAAGGATATACATGGAGCTGAGGGATATATATACAAAAATGAGGAGATATACAAGGGTTACATATAGCTATACACATATATACATGAGTATACAACACAGGACGACGCCCGCAGGAAAAACCAGACAAGGCAGAAACACATATATACAACTATTTACACTATTTATAGAGGGACAACTTCTACACAGAGGGCGAACAACCCTCAGGCAGAGCCAACCCACCAACGGGCGGCCAAATCAGAAATACAGAACCAGATGGAGCGGGGAAACAAAACAAAGCAAGACAAGCCAAACCAAACAAAAACAGAAGAAAACCAGAGCGGACAACGGAAACCAACCTGAGAATGCAGAAGGTGGAGGAAAGAGAAGGGTTACCGCGGGAGCTCTGCAACAGCTCGAGTTGTCAATCGGTCAGAATCACCACCACGAAGCACTCGTACTTTCCTGAGAATGACTGAAATCTTTGAGCGTTGATTATCGTAAACTCTCTGCAAATGCTCTGTTAATTGCTTTAAAATTGCTCTCTAATTCACTCTAAGTGCTTGGAGGTTTTAATCATGGTAAGTGTGAAAGTGACAGATGACTTATATTTATACTTGCGGTAAAAAGGTAATCCTCCTCCTTTCGGCGATCTCTGGACAAGCAAAACCTCTAGACACCGGGCCTGAGGATTCCTCGTGATGATGTCCTTAAGAACATCGTGGTGAAGAATCCCAGAGTCTGCAATCCGGTTTCCAATGAAGGACAACCTCCAGGACCGGAGTCCCGGAGGCAAAAACCAAATAGACAAACAAAACACCACGCCGAGGAAGAAAACCCTGGAGAAAGAAAACAAAATGGGAAGAAAGACAAGGCAAAGCCGCAAGCAAAAAAAAAAAAAGAAAAAAAAGGGGGACCCAACATTTTGCACACAAAATGTAGGGATGGGGATGCAGGGCATAACAAATGGTGACTACCTGGGATGAATGCCCTAGCGCATTCGAGAACTATAGAATCTTTGGTTAGCAAAACTAGAATAAGCCGCCCACCGGAGTGTCTGATAGGCAAAGAGCAACATATCTGAGAGAATCCAACCACACAGGAGTCATTCCGTAGTCTGTCATCAGTGGTGTCATGTGTGCTTTGGAAGGAAATCAAGCCGATGACCTCTGGGAGGAATAGAGAAGGGGTACTAATCACATTGAACCTGTCATCAATTCGCTCGCTTCCCCCGGAGACCAGAGTTTTGTCCCGCTTTTCCTCCTATTATTTTGTTTTTTTCTAGGTGGGGAAGGTGGTACTACTTTCACCATTAAGTTTAAGCTTAGCTAATTTTAATGGCGGTACTCCTTTCACCTATCCACCTATATTTAAATGTTTGAAGAGAGGATAAAACTCCAGACCTGGAGAAAATTTCTATAGAGTTTCAGACGTGGGTCAACCAATCAGTACAGTTGATCTACCCCCAGTGTGTCTGATTACTTGTTCCTCATATTATTTGTGTTCACTGATTGCCATACTCCCGGAGATAACACCCAATGGGGATTTCTCAAAATGTGCCATAACCTGTAAAAAAACCCCGGAGACCGGGTTGACTCCATCGTGCTAAAAATAGATTCTAAAGTTCACCATGCTGTGGACATCGTACCAGAAGCCAGAGCTATGCAAAGCATTCCAATTCCTGCAAGACAGGAAAAAATACCAGGACCGAAAGAAAATCAAAAATGAAAACAAAAAAAGCAAAAGAGGACTATCCCAGAGGACAGTCGGCAAGACTATTTATAAGATAGGGTACCTCGCAACGAGACACCCGGAAGAGATGTTTACAAGTGGAATCCTTCACATATAATACAACTTAGGATGAACTTACCCTACTCGAAATAGTGTTTGAGAAACTGCCCATTAACGGGCAATGCGACAGGTTCCCCAGTCAGTGTGTTAAGGCGGTAAGTATTTGCCCCGTAGATCTCTGAGATCAAGTATGGTCCAAGCCAGAGCCGCTGGAACTTGGTATGCTTTCCTTTCTTTTCCCAGGCCTTGTCTCATAACAGGACCAGATCCAAAATCTAAAAATCCTTGTATTGGGCTCTTCTTTCAAACCATCATTTTACCACTTCTTGATGACGCGTGAAATGTTCAAGGGCTGTGTCTTGCTATTCTTCTATTCACACCAGATTCAAGAGTCAAACCTCCAAAATGTTGTCCGTGTTGCTAAATTCCTACATAAACTGTAAAACTGGGATCTATAAATTGACTGGGAACATAGGGTTCTAACCATAAACCAGATGGAACGGGGATGTTCCCAGGGCAGCTTTAACATGAATGCGATCCGCCCAAAGGGCAGATTTCAACTTTTGATGCCAATCCCGGGGATTCTGTTCTAACAGGTGTTTGATCACTTCAAGTAGATTCTTGTTCGGTTATTCAGCAATGCCGTTTCCTTGGGGATAATAGTTGCTGGAGAACTTCAGTGTGATCTTCCAATTGTAGGTCCATTCAAGTAGTTGTGCCGAAGAAAACGCTGGACCATTGTCACATACCAAAGCGAAGGGCATTCCAAACCGTGTGACGATGTTTTCTTCCAGGAACTTGATAACTATGTCTGCCGTGTTGTTTTTGCAAGGTATAGCTTCAGACCATCGAGTGCAGTAATCAGTATCAGTAAGGATGTATCAGTGGTTGGCAGACAAGTTGGGGTTGATTTCCCCGATGAAGTCGAATTCCCATTGGGCAAATGGCCTGGCCTCGTAGACTGGTTGCAAAGGCATAGCTGGGTTACGTTCACGATGCACTATGGTTTGGTAGGTATGGCATTTCTTGACATGAGTGTAAACGTCTTTGAATATACAGGGCCAATAGTATCCGGCCTGAAGGATCTAATGGGAAGTGGCATTGGCTGAGCCATGCCCAGTTCCAAACTGTCCGTGGAATTCATCAATCACTCTTACAGCCTGGTTTCTGTCGATGCACCGAAGGTACACTCCCTCGTAGTTTCTGTGGTAAAGTGTAGAATTGTTTATCATGAAGTGGGTGCTTTTCATCTGTAGGGTGCGGCATTTGTGGGGAGGTAACCCCTCCGAGCATTTGTTGTTTAGTAGCAAGTATACCAAATCGGTGTACCACAGATCTTGGGTAATGGACTCTACCGTGTAAGTCTGACATTCTATGCGGGGAGTCTCTTCTGCCATTGTTTGACTTAGTCCCTGGCCCTGAACTATCTTCATGGGCTGCATTTCTAAGTCATATTCCTGGAGGATGGCCATCCACTTCCCCTGTCTCTCGCCCAATTCACTCTGCATCAGCAGAGACTTGACAGTCTGGTCTGGAATGATAGCATACACCTTGCTACGGAGAATATAATGCTAGAATTTCTTCATGGTGCGAACTAGAGCAAGGGCCTATTTTTCTAGTGATGAATACCAAACTTCGGCATTCTTAAAGGGGGAGCTCATGAAAGGTATTGGTCATTCTTTCCCTTCAATCTTTTGGGTTAGCACTACTGCAGCAGAATGCGGCGAAGCAAACGAGTAAATATAAAATGGAAGGGAATATTCCGGACTAGCCAGGACAGGCGCTTCTGTTATTGTCTGTTTGATCTGGGCGAATGCCCATTTTTCCTTAGGACTCCACTCAATCTTAGTATCCTTCTTCATCATCTCATTGAGCGGTTTGACTATCTCTGCTAATCCCGTAATGAACCGCCAGACGAATTTGATCTTCCCGAAGAAGGATCGCATCTCTTTCTTACTGCCAGGAATTTGTAAGTTTAGCAATGCTTCGACTCTATAAGGGTCTATGGATATACCCTTCTCAGAGACGATATGCCCAAGCAACTTCCCCTCGGTGAACTTGAATATGCACTTCTTGGGGTTGAGGGATATTCTGTACCGGCAACATCTCTCACAGATCTGAGCGAGATGGGTGGCATGGTCACGCCTATCTCGGAAAAAGATGGTCAAATCATCCATGTAGATGATTATACACTGATTCACAAGGCCCTCAAACGCAATGTCCATGGCCTTTTGAAATGTATCCCATCCATTGATCAGACCGAAGGGCATTCTCCTGTACGCAAATGTTCCCCACTTGGTGGTAAATTTCATTTTCTCTCTGTCTTCGTATTTGACCATGACCTGGTTGTATCCTGAGTATCCATCTAAGAAGGACATCATCTGAGATCCATTTACTATCTGCAACACCTCATCCAACGAAGGGAGGGGGTGATTATCTTTCTTAGAGGCCTTGTTGAAATTTCAAAAATCCACACAAAGGCATATTTCACCACTCTTTTTCCTCACGGGGACCAGGTTGGCAACCCACGTAGTATGCCGAATTGGGAAGATTATCCAAGCTGACAGCAGTTTTTCCACCTCTTGACGAATCAGAGGTTCTATCAAGGGGTTGATCGGTCTTTGTTTCTGTCGGAAGGGCTTAGCGTCGGGCTTCAGGGGAATAGTATGGGTCATGATGGATGTATCATATATTTTCAAGTCTTCATAACCCCAGGCAATTATGTCAATATATTCTCAGAGAACCACGAGAATCTTCTCCCATTCCTCAGGGGAACAGGAGGTACCGATGTGAATGATCTTTTCTTCACTGGGCTGGACGATGTTAACTTTTTCAAACTTTCCTCCCTCAGAGGAGGATGACACCTTCTCACGGGCCCGAGGGTCCGAGTTGAAGATTCATTCCAGTGCAACCATCCCCTTTGGGATGGTGTTATTAGGCAAGTCCATGATCCCATCGTCTTCATCACTCTGCCCAGTATCGTCATGGTCTCGTTCCTCCACTATCTGATCCTCAAAGACACCAACATTTGCCATGAAATCTAGGATATGCTGATCATCCTCAAAAACCTGAAAGTGGGTGACATTGTCTGGGATGGACAGGGTAGGGACCATCTCAACTGAAAATCTCTGGAGTCGCGAGCCGGCCATTGGCTCAAGTGTGCTGGCAGAAACAGCGAGGGCATCCGGGACGTAGTTCCATCGCCGAGGAATGAGGTCAATGCCAAAGGCATCAAAATATTCGATAAGGTTCCAAGCCCAATTGCGGTATATGGCTAGCCTTTTGTCGTGACATGTGTATTGAATCTAGATTTGTTTGACAATTAACTCTAAATCACCCAGAGCCCGGAGGTGAGTGATACCTTTCCTTAGTGTGAATAAAAGCCCAAGGACCAAAGCCTCGTACTCTGTGACATTGTTTGTACAGTTAAACTCTAGCCTGTAGGATGCGATTAAGGACTTCCCTCGCAGGTTGATTAACTCTACCCTAGCCCCACAACCTTGTTTGGATCGAGAACCATCGAACTTCAGGGTCCATAAGTCATTGTTTGTAATCTGGGGCTGGGGAGGGGGAGTTTTCCTTGGATTATTGCTGGGAGACTTAGGGATTCTTCCTGGGACTACCAGCGTGAAAGTAGAATTTACCTCCGGAGGTGTTTTGACTTGGGATTCCCAGGGGGATGGCACCAAAGGAGCGCATCCCATAGGAGTACTGGGTCCCGGGGAATTAGTTGTATGTTTATTCTGGAAGGTATCAAGTTGTCGATTAGAAATCGAGAGACATGGCCCACACTCAAGCTCTGAGTGTTTTTGGTAGTGCACTCGGCACCAAGTGCCGAACAAGAGTGTGGCAAGGGTCGCTGTGGCACCCTGAGAGCAAATTTAAACTCTCACCTTTTTTTCTAGGTCTTGGGCTCTCTGCAGCACTGCGGGATCCTCTCCAGGGATGAAATCGAATGTTAAGATTTCAAAAGGTTGGTACACCCCCAGAGAAGTCTCAGAGAAAAAGACCTCATTGACCCTCCCAACTTTGGTAAGGGCACATTTCATCTGAGGCTCGCTTTCGACCTGGATCTTATTGGATTCTCCCTCCCATAGAAGCCATAAGTGGGTGAAGTCGGTCGAAAAGTATCCATTCAAGGACTTAGACCAATTCCAACTTAGTAACATCCTGTAAGTCTCTGGGATGTCCACCACTTGGATGTCAATGATGCTGGCTATCCTCGGGTCTAGGATAAGATGTATCCGGATGTTCTTCAATTCCCCCACCATTTTTACAGCAGTCTTATCCAGCTGGATCACTGCGCCATTAGATGGGGTGGGGTGGAATCCGAGCTTCTGACAAATAGAAAAGGGCATGATGTTACCCGAAGCTCCAGAGTCTACTAGGCAATTGTGTATATTTTTGCCATGGATATTCAGGCCTAGTAGGAAGGGAGGATCCTCATTATTTTCATGGAAGACAGTCGCATTAGCATCTTTGAAGGAGACAATCTTGGGTGGGTGGCTAACGGCTTTCAGGTTCCCTACAAGCTTCAGAAGAGACTTCTTCTGCTCGGGACAATTTAGCAAAACCTCCATCAAGGTCATGGAGGTGGTGGTCTACTCTAACGCCTTTGTGATATCAAATCTTCCTCCTGGGAACGGGTGATTTTCCTCGGTGAGGTCTTTCGCTTGGTTAGGGCTAGGACCTTTTGGAGGGACAGGTCGATCAGTTGCATTATTCTGGGGAGGAGGAGTGTTTTTGATAGGAGGTGTGGGTGTGTAAGCTGGTCCTTTACCAACCTGGCTCTGAGTATTGTATGGAGTCTGCGGATTAGTAAAGGTGTTGGCCTCAAAGGGCGGGATAGATTCATCAAAGAATCCCTGTAGTTTGGATTCTTCTTCATCCTCCCCAGAAGTTCCGAAGAAGATGGTATCACAAGTGAAGGCACTGTGGGTTGGCTCTTGGATAGGGGGCTCTGGAGGGGTGGTATCGTGCGACTGCTGCCTGTCCAGTTGGGAGATCATGATGACCTTCTTCAAAGTGGCACAATTCACCTTGTTGTGTGAACCTGTATCGTGTAGTCTACACTAGTTAGTCATGGGCTGGAAGTCTGCGACTGGCGTAAAATATGATGGTCTAGCGCCATTTTGGTTGGCATTTTGGTTCAGAGGCGGGCCTCTAGTGTTCGTGTTATTATTCCATTGATGCTGATTGGGCCTAGACCCATTGTTGAAGTTTCTTCCTCCGGCATTGTTGTTTCGTTGGCCGGAGAAAATATTTTCTCTCTGGGAATTTTAATTTTGGGGTGTGTAGGACCCCGCCTTCAGTTGGCCCATGTCCATAGTCAAGGTGGACAACATTCGCTGAAAGGATTCGACCTCGGCTGTCAACTGAATGTTAGCGTCACAATGTGATGGTTGTGGTTGTTGTTGGCTTCCCGGGAAGGCAGAAGGATTAGCCAGAGTCAAGGGCGGTAATCCTCCAGTCGTGGATGACTGAAAGAAAAGCACTCCAGATGGTTGGGTTTGAGATAGTTGTGCCTACTACGGCTGATTCCAAGGGAAGACTTCCAGACCCGGTGTCATCTGGGTCTGGGCTAGGTAAACATACTGTGTCTGCTGGTCTATCAAGGGTGGCGGAGGATTCATCTCCATCGAGGGGGCACCTATTGCCAGATTGGGGTTGTATCCCCCGGCATATGTAGTTCCGTCGGGGATCATTTTAAAATGCGTGTTCTACCCAATCCCGCCTGGGGATTTGTTGAGACCGCGGGACAGCTCTAGGGCTAGGTTGTAGACTTTTGCCAAGGTGTCCCGGTCGCCCGCGGCAGTTGTTATCCAAAGGAGAGTGGCAACGAAGGGGTCCATCGCGTTAAGATAGGTCTATAAATCTAATGAAGCTATGATATTCAATAGATATGCAATTGTATTTTGAATGTAAACAAGTATGTAAATATGAAAGCTTGGACTCAATTAGAAACCATAAACCTCCATGATTATATGCTTGGAATCCACCTTGACGAGAGAATGAATGAATCTTGAGGATGCACAAAGGATATTGAAGGAAGATCACTCCACCATGATGGATAGATCTAGGGTTTGAATGATGAATCTTAAATGCTTGAACCAAATCCCTTCAAAGGCTTGAAAGCTTGAATCCTTGATCTTCAATGGAGAACTTGAAAACTTGGGAGGAAGACTTGCACACTTTAAGAGCTTGAAAACATGTAGAACAATGGATGCTTGAATGTTTTTCTTGATTATGGCTTCCTTGATCTCCTTAGTGCTTAATGGTTATTGCTTCACATGACTTAATGATGGTTAGAGAAAATGAGAGGAGAAAACTTCCTTTTATATGAAACTAGGTAAAAAATTTCTAGAGAGACCTACATAGGAGAATCAAATTCCAATTAAACCCATGCCCCTAGAAGAGGACCTATATTAAATATAATTTAGGACTTACCGCTTTGCAACCCAAAACAGTCGACCCAGAAGCGGGAAAATAAATTTTTGACGACCTCCGACAGCCGATAGACTTCCAAATTTGAAAGGGAGACCTAGGTCAAAGTCAAGGTCATCCTTGACCTAGGTCAAGGTCAAGGTCAATGTCATTTCTTCAACTCATTTCTCCAGAGATTCAATAAAGTAAGGTTTCCCCTAGCATTCTACACTTAGCAAGTAAAGCGAAAAAGATCCTGCAGGGTTAGAAATATTTCATCTAACTACAGTCATGTTTGAACATCTAGAACATCAATAATACTCTAATAGACTACACTAAATACTGAAGAAATACATAACCATCAGTTAGAACTCCATCGGTAGCGAGGGAAAAGAGGTCGTTAATCTACTTTAACATATCAGAGTAGAAGACATATGGAACACTAAAACATGAAATACCATTAACTCAGAAGTAGGAATGCCAACAACATCATTGCCGAGAATTCTTCCTTCCTTATTAATATCCTTTCCAGCAAGCACTGGTGCATGATACAACGGTGGCTCCAGGGGAGCATCTAACTATTGAGAACAGAACAATGGAGCATTGAGCTCTGTAACTGAAATGAGAAATCACTTTGATATTATCATGGACAAAAAAATCATCAATTTTGCCGACCCCTGGAAATGGGCCAGTTCGGCTCTTTGTACAAATTTCTTCTAACCTTAACCCTATTTACATCATGTTTCAATAAAATACAATATCTGGGGGCCGGTACTACCTGCGCCACCCTACAAAAGACCTGGAGACGGAATAGGTCTGCCATGTCATAAGAATAAGACAAGAATATACATCAAAAGAATCAGTCTCAAGAAGAGAGCCAGGAAGGAGAAAGAAGAAAGTAGGTCCCCCGAGGACCAAGGCTACATGCCTCATAAATGGGAAATGCGACGCCCCATCTCCAATGTGCCAGGTGTACCTTTGAGCGATGCCTCAAGAAGACCACCTTGTCAGAAAACCAACTACCGAGCTGACGCCCCTTGATGTGGCCAACTACCTTCTGACAACCTTTATTAACCACTTTTGAAAGTGATCGGTCAGCCTTGGGGACTGGGACATGAATCACTTTAAAGAATACAAAATTTTGGATCCAGGACTCTGGGATCCAGGAACTTACATCCTCAAAGAATAAAGAATGTCCAACACTTGAGTTCCCCCCGGCCCCCGAAGAAAGCTCAAGGTTGCTTATTGTCGTTGAAAGCCTGGAGGAGGCGGGAAATGCCATCTTCATCTATATCTTTCAGGCTTACCCTTCTGTGCTTGGCCACTTCAACTTGTTCCCCCAGGTCTGGAATATTTTCTTTAAATTCATTCACCATTCTTGCCGCGTCATGACCTTTGAGTATCATGCTAGTTAATTTCGTCGTCTGGGCCCCATCCATCCCCTCCGAGGATTGATACCGGGATTTCATTATTTCATCAAAACTCTCCAAAACTGAATCTTCGGGGGTACATGTATCTGTGCCAAGGGGATCAACCCCGGAAGTCTTTATTACATAGGACTTGTATAAATTAGAAGAATATTTTATAGCATTTACCCTTTCCTGTAAGGACCCTACCAGTTGTTTGGTTACCTCTAATGTGAGGTCAAGTCTGGAGTGCTGGGTTCTTACAAAATCAAATGATTCATCACCCAGAATTCCAGATTCAGAAATCATATCTTCTCCCAAGGTGAGGAGCTCTTCGAGCTCCACCTTCCATGCCTGGTAATTTTTAGCGTCACCCTCCCACTGCTCAATAAGCGTTTCCACCTAATGAATAACTTGTTGGGCCATGTATAGATCTGGGAGGGTGGAAAATAGGAAATGTCGTGTGTTTCCTATCTGTAGGGCGACCCACTTGTCCACTTCTTGGGCTTTCCTTTTCATTACTCGCAGGGAGTCTATATCACTTTGCGGTAGTTCTTCTGATGTGGAGGTCTCCAGAGGAGTGGCATTGATGGGTCGGGCCAGCTCTGTAAGCAACCCCATAAGGTTTTCATTCTTTTCCTTCTCAGCCTTGAGCCTCTGGGCCTCTTTCTCATATCAGGCTTCCACTGCCCTTGCTGCCTCCTTTAGCAAGTCTACCTCACCTTGCTTTCCCCTTTTGCCTAGGGACACCTCTGCAACATTGTAATCTGTGGGTTCCGCGGTTGCTTCATCGGTGTCTGGGGGAGGTTTTGTCACAACGGCAACTGTTTCTCAACCCGGCCCAGTTTGAAGAGTGTGAACTGTCCGGGCTTTCTTTGCCTTTGGCAGGGCCTGAAATTGGGCCATCATTTCGGCCAGGGAGAGAGGAATCACAGGAGCGGACTGAGCTTTTCTTTTGTTTCTCTCTATCAGCCACTAAGGTGGTAGGGGTGGCCTTTCTGCCAGGTTTTGTTCTCCTGATTCTTCCCTAGTGTCTGGTGGCTATTGCTCCTCAGCAATGTGGACCTCATCCGTTCCTCTCCCTGCCTCAACTTCTTCTGCAATGACATCCTCTTCGATCTCCATTTCCTCAGCCTTGTCCTATACATCTATCATTGGGTCTAGACCCTGGTAGGCTTCCTCAGGGATTTCTTCTTCAAGCTACTCCTCTTGTTGCTCTTCTTCTTCTGTCGGGGCTTCCTCCTCAGTCGGCACCTCTTTTGGTAGTAGGGGAGGTGTTGGGCCAAGATTTAGGGTTTGGGCCGCTGTGATCACCTACCTGAAGGTTGCTCCTAGGAGTGGCCCTTGGAACGTGGCAGTTGGGGTTATGGTTATTCCCGAAGGTCCGGTTCCCCCAGTGGATGCCATTTGTTCACTTGGTTTTTGTTAGTCCACTCCCGGACCTCGCATCTCTTGAGCCCCAGAGCCAATCTCCAGCTCTAGCTCCTTTTCTTCTGCCTACTGCTCCTGTCCCTGTGCAGGCTCTTGCTCGATATCTTCTTGTTCTGTAGCCCCTTGTTCCACCCCCGGGACTTCTGCCTCTTATTGTGTATCGTCCCCTATAAGTTTCCAAGCTTGTCGGCCGCAAATACATCAAATTCTTCTTCCAGAGGGGGACTGGTTAGGACCTCCACAGGCTCTGTTTCTTTCTCCGACTCTGAGGAACTAGAAGAAAGAATCTCCACTTCTCAAGGGAGGGACGCCTTTGGTGCTAGTTCTGCCTTAGGCTTTTTGCTGAGCTTTTTCTTCCTCCGGGTAACCAGAGGAAGTCCCGCATATCTTATTGCCGCTGCTTCCAGTGGATCCACCCCCGTCACCTTGACCATTAAGGCTGCTAATGATGGGAAGAAAGGAGGACGAAGTTGCCCGGTCATAAGTGGTGAGGTGCCCAGCTTCGTTATTAATTGCTCCCTCATTTTTTGGGAGGCCGCCACAGACTATTTTATTTGTTCTGCGATGGGGACTTCTTGCGCAGAAGGAGTTGTAGCTATTCGTTTTCCCTTATCTGCCCCCTGTGAAGAAGTCCCGGCCCCCAGGGTCATTTTAGGTACCGACGGCGGAGTTAACTTTGGCGCTGGCTGGGCTGCTCGGCGGGTACTCCCGGGGCACACCTTCTTGAAATAGGTGTGGCTTCTCTCGACCACCTCTTGAGTGAAGTCTTCAATAGTGGGGCCTTCCTGGGCGGCCCAATTTACTGGTGGAAGGGCCTTCTTATCGATCCCCTTTTCCTTGTACTGGGGATCGATGGTGGGGGCGGCGTCAAAGAAATCTGTCGGGAACTTCCGGAGCTTCAATTTATGCATCATGTCGACCGTCATTCTGATATAGTACCGGCTCCGCACATCCACATCATCTTGGCAGTCTGCCCAGAAGTCCTCCATGTGTATGCGATGGGGATCTGAAGCCTGGGGCATTGCCGTTGCGATTCGACCATGCAGATCAAAATTTTTCCGCGCCAGATAAAATTCTTGTAAGTTATAACTTTTTAGCTCATTATCCGCCTCCTTTGCGGCGGCCAGACTGCATGTGTAGTTCCCACAGGTAATTGGGAATGGGATGTTGGGGATTGTTGGTAAACAGATTGTTCTTCTTCTTTTACTCCTTTTATTTGCCCAATTTTATAATGAAGAACAACTTTACTCAATAGTTGGTAAACTGTTTATGAGAATATCTAGTTTCCCTCTGAATTGAGGTACAATTCCCTATGTCAAAAATATTCAATGAATTTTGTTTCAATTCTAATCCCTACTGTAAGTATGTTCTTAACCAGAGAACAATAGAGGAAACTGAGTTCCACCCAGGCAAGTGAAATCTCAGGCAGGATTTAAATGCAGAGATGTTATGTTGATGATTTCTACAATCTTATGAATCTCATAACATAACAATATGAAGATGCAAACTATGCAAGTATAACTATGCAAATGACTTATGAAATGCAAATTATGAAATGTAGATGAAGTATACTAATGCAATTTCACAATCAGTTATAACTCTCTGATTATTCTACTGATTGGCTAAACTGAAAACAATAAAACAAAACTTTGTTCATTCATCATTCCCAATTTAACACAATGAAACAACATTATATACAGTTGGACGGAAAATAAATGGCCTTAGACTTGATTGTCTCTGCAATCATCTTCACACCAGAATTTTTCCGACCTTTACATTGATTTCCTTCACAGTATTTATAGAGTTTACATACAATGCTTACTAGAAATGATTCAACTTCCAGAATACAAAAAGACAGGGCATAAAGAGAGAACGTCTCCATGATAGAATTTGAAAATCCAATCACTAACATTGGAATAAGAAAAGACATCATAACTGTGACACTTCAATTTGAATCTTTCATCTTCTCTTTAATGACATCTGTTGAGCCAAATCCATTGGGCTTCGGGGTCAAATAACTGCTTATGTTTTTCACATGTTTGATGCTATTCGGTTTCGATTTCAACCTCAAATGGTATCGAGAATCCTCATCTTTATCTTGAACTCGGGCCTTTAA
>MU225359.1:291193-306331 GCA_018584345.1 Thuja plicata
ATTGGAAAAGAGCTTCTCCTTTTCGGAAAATTGGAAAAGAGCTTCTCCATTGCGGAAATTTGCAACTTGGCTTCTCTTCGCGGAAAATGAGACTGAAGCTTCTCCTTGGCGGAAATTTGGAAAAGAGATTCTCCTTTTCAGAAATTTGGAAAAGAGCTTCTCCTTTTCGAAAAATTGGAAAAGAGCTTCTCCATTGCAGAAATTTGCAACTTGGCTTCTCTTCACGGAAAATGTATGAGGGAGGTGTGAAAAACCTTCTTTGCGGGAATCGCACCTAGTAGGTGCGATTTCCGCATAATGGAGAAGCCACTACCTGTCTTTCCGCATGTCATTTTTAAGTGCGTGGGCTACTTAAATTAAAGCACATGCTTTATTTGATCTCTTAAAACAATAATATTCCTTTTTAATAAATTGGGCCCACCTCATTATAACTAAGCTTGCGGAAAATCACCAGAGAGGTGCGAAACCCACACAGTGCAAAACTCTTCTTATCTGCTGTTGCGAAAAATTACCTTCTTAGGTAGAATTCCGCCATGGAGAAGATGATTTCCGAAATCCCGCCGAGCTTGTTCTCACTCATTTCTTAACCAAATTGCTCGTCGTTTGTTGCATTAGGATCGTTGAGACCTGTAGAATCAATCCATACCAGTCTTCGATCTCTTCCTGAGAAAGAACATCGATTGGAGCACAAATCTTTGCCGAGTTAGGATCTACAACCTACCCAAATATGAAAAGACCTCAGAACAACCTGCCCGGCTAAGAGAAGGAAAGGCAATGATAGGGAAACCCGACAAAGATAGCCTACCTAAGAAAGACTTAGACCTAGACTCAGACTGACTAGACTGACCATATGACTTGAAAATCCTCCACTTTGATAGCATGGGTACATGATGAAAAGTGGGGCAACAGGGATCTTCTTGAGGGCGAAGAAGGCATGCACCTCCATTATTTTCTTGCAATATTCTAGCAGCACGATCTTGTCCCCACAATGCTTGGGCAACAAGTACTAGGGTTTCTCGGAGAATTCGGTGACCCTAATGTATGTATGCTGTTGGAACTGAATATAGTAGTGTCCATAACTATGGACCAACTTCATCACCTCGGTGGACAGGCGGTATCCAGCATCCCGGGTGGGTGTAAGCAGATGGTAGTAAACGAACGCGTCATTTACTCGGCAGAAACTGGGGAAGCTGGCCTCCCATTGAATCTGTGGGAAATGGTCCCATGGTGCCTTTTGTCCTGAGCCAATCCCGAGCATGCTGTCAGTGAGTAGGCCGTGGGAATGGGGCCTCTACTGTGCCAGGGCCTAGAAAACATAAGAAGACATATAGAACTTCTTCTTCTGGTTCAACTGCTGGAACTGGGAGTTCACATGGTTGGAAATTATTGTGGCCTAGTCGAAGAATTCTCCCTTGGTGGAGATGCCAAGGAGGAAATAGTACATCCATTTGGAAAACTCTTGGGTGGAGGGTTGCCCAAAGACCCGGGCTAATGCTATCATTCCCATTTGGATGCTCTCCTTGAATTCAGAGCGGGGAATCACTATCTTCATTCTCTTTGGGTCCCTCTTTCTGGCCTTAAGCCAGTGGGTATTCATATATACCTGGGCAGCATCCTCCAGTTGTGTAAACTGGGTCAAGGCATCGGTCCTTGTAACCACCATAGCCCTATCAAATTGTGGGATACCCAGGCTTTCCTGGAATGTGACTGGGTCGAGGGACACCAGTGGAGTGGGGTACCCTGTGGGTTCTGCAGCTACGAGCATAACGGCCCAGATAGAGGAGTTGTAGTTGTTCACCAATGTTAGGATAAGCTCCAGAGATTGCACGGAGCACGGGAAGCAGGCTGCCCGGAGGATTTCAGAGCCCCCAATGTTGATTGCTGGCTGGTCTCTAGCCTGTTGCTGGATGTGCATTACTTTCACCAAGGCCTGCATTTCTGCCCAAGTTCTGACATTGGTGTCGGTCATCAGTTTTACCTTGGACTCAATCTTGGAGCCCACAATGACATTATCCTGTACAAACTTCATGGTGAGGGGCAGCTTTTCCAGGGCCTTCTCCATCTTGGACTTTACGGCGGCCCTAGTCTCTGTTGTGGTTGGTAGTTCTAGGCTTCCGGGCAGAGATGACGCAGATGCCTCAGACATGTTTGGAAGATGAACTCCAGGAACCTGCAAGGCAAAGCGGCCGTTAGAACATGTTTATCAAAATAATCATTCTGGGGTTCGAATATCTTACCACCATGGTGTTTGCCTTCCTGAAAAGTTAGTATCATGCAAAGGTAACCGAAAAGCAAAACATATCGTAAACTTAAAATCTTCATTACACATCTGGGTCTGGGAGTTTTTATCACACTTGGAAAAGACACAGGATGGATGGTGGTAGGAGACCCGAGGCCCAGGGAAATGACCGTTAGCGAGGACGTGTGAAAAGGCAAGCTGTCAAGCCCACGTGGGCGCCACGTGTGTTGGTATTAAATGGAAGTGATGGCGATGATGACGGAACCAACTGTCTGAATGCATGAAAAGGGAAAGCCACTTGGATGGAATTGATTGTGCGCATGGGACATAAATGAGGTTCTGGCAGACTTCATGGAGGAGAGAGAAAACTGCTTGTTTGAAACCAGCTGAGAGCCGAGTTTCAAACAGGTGGTTTTCTGCCCCGAAGTGAGTTTGGAGGTGGAAAACCAGAAGTAGAGGTGACTTGACCAGCTTGCCAAGCCACCTGGAAGGATATACATGGAGTCGAGTGATATATACATAGAAATAAGGAGATATACAGGGGTTACATATAGATATACACATATATACACGAGTATACAATGCGGGACGACGCCCGTAGGAAAAACTAGACAAGGCAAAAACACATATATACAACTATTTACACTATTTACAAATGGACCACTTCTGCACAGAGGGCGGACAACCCTCGGGTAGAGCCGACCCACCAACGGGTAGAAAAACCAGAAATAGAGAACCAGACGGAGCGGGAAAACAAAACAAAGCAAGACAAGCCAAACCAAATGAAAATAGAAGAAAACCAGAGAAGACAACGGAAACCAACCTAAGAACACAGAAGGCGGAGGAAAGAGAAGGGTTACCGCGGGAGCTCTGCAATAGCTTGAGTTGTCAATCGGTCAGAATCACCACCACGAAGCACTCGTACTTGCCTGAGAATGACTTAAAGCTTTGAGCGTTGATTATCGTAATCTCTCTGCAAATGCTCTGTTAATCGCTTTAAAATCGCTCTCTAATTTTCTCTAAGTGCTTGGAGGTTTTAATCGCGGTAAGTGTGAAAGTGACAGATGACTTGTATTTATACCTGTGGTAAAAAGGTAATCCTTCTCCTTCTAGCGATCTTCGGACAAGCAAAACCTCCAGACGCCGGGCTCAGGGATTCCTTGTGATGATGTCCTTAAGAACATCGTGGCGAAGAATCCTGGAGTCCAGAATCCAGTTTCCAATGAAGGACAACCTCCGGGACCGGAGGCAAAAACCAAACAGACAAACAAAACACCACGCCGGGGAAGAAAACCCGGGAGAAAGAAAACAAAAGGGGAAGAAAGACAAGGCAAAGCCGCAAGCAAAAGCAAACAAAAGAAAAAAAAGGGGGACCCAACATTTTGCACACAAAATGTAGGGACGGGGATGCAAGGCATAACAACTGGTTGCTTATCAGTTAACAAAAACTTTATCTCTTCTCTCCAAGTTGAAGAGGTGGAGTTTACTGATTACTTCTCCAGTTCCTTTTGATCTCAACCATTCATTATCTAATCTCTGGGATCAATCTCAACCATTCAAATCATTTTCCATATTCTATATAATCAACCCTTCATAACCATTTTAAGGATCCAGGATTTCAAGCTTTTGTGCACACTTACTCATCATGATTCTCGTATGAAGCATTCTTGTGATCATAATCGATAATCATTTTCTCAACACTCCCAATTTATAGACGCTGCCAATACCAATACTGAGCACCACACACACAAAGTTTCAGAAGGAATAGAAGCCTCGAGCACTGTGGTTTACATTCATTTGTTTCCTCTATCTTTGCTTGTTATTTTATTGTTCGTAGGTTCGTTCTTAGTAAGTGATTGATTTTCTCATTGCAAATCGGTGCTACTAACACTCGTAATTGAGCATACATAACACAACCTACACAAAAAATACCTTGAGAACCTTATAACCTTATACAAGGCATCACCTCTTATTCATTTGCACATCCTTACATTAGTTATCATTCCAATTCAAGAGAAAATATCCTTCCATCAAGAGAAAATCAAAGTACAAGGAGAATAAAGCTACAATAAGGTATCTTCAAGTATGCTTTCATGATGAAATTCATTACGACTTATCATGTTATTGTATCAACACTTGGAAAACATATCTAAATAGTATTGCATCACCAATCAAAAGTATTATTATTTCATTTCAACATTTGCATTCATCATTTCCTTTAGATTTAGCCTCTACCTACAAGAGGTAAGTTCTCTTCTAATCAACCATTTCTCTAGTGGAGGTTAACACCTACCCACGATTTGACTTATGCAAGCCCTTGTACAACATAACCATCTTCCTCCTCTTTTGTGCACTTTTGAATTTAGACATAGGTTCCCAAAAAATAATAAGGTACACGAGCATTAAGAATACATAGACAATTTTTCCTAGAAAATTTTATTAAAAGAGGCCTGGATTAGGGCATCTAGTGCCAATGTCGTTCCTATTTGACATAAAGCTTTGAGGGAAGGAACTTTGAAGGTTTTTGGGCCCAGATCTAACAATCATTTCCACCTGGGAATCTATCAAGACTATGAAACATAGCTCCAATGCACAATTATTATGATCTCTTCGCGTTATCACAAGTGTTTTTATGTATCACTGTTTATTTATGTAGTTTCTTGTAGCTTTCTATATTTCTATCTATTAGTTTTATCACTTAATGTTCTCATTTATGCAATCTTTAGGACCTAATTAGCTCACATCTAGATCATGTCCAATTAACATTCAAAAGGAAACAATCAACAACAAATTCTAGTTGTCCTAAAGGGTTTGAAGTTGGGATTGATTGTTTGTTCTCCAAGGAAAGAGTTTGGAAATGGCTCCTAGTTTCATTCTTAGGCTGGATCCCATTTTCATCCATTTCAATGGGAAACCTATTTTTTTGAGGCTTTCTAGGGCTCTTTATGTTTGATTTATATCTTAATGCAAGACTTTAGGGTTTGTAGGTTGTGTAGCTATGTGGATAAACTACTTGTAGTTGTGTAGGACTTACATTAATTCCCAACTCATGCATTGGTAGAGGAATTGGGGTATGAAAATATTAAATATTTGAACATAAATTATATATGATGACATATTTTTCCATTAGTATACAAAGGAAAATAGTTTTGAACCATCGGTAACACCAACACCAAAAGACAGGTTTAATGCAACCTGACAGAAAACTTCACAAGGGAACCGGACAAAGTAACCCGACAGACGAACCCGAAAGTGCAGACAACAAGGGAACCCAACAGACAGTTCACAGAGAAACACCGATAGATAGACTATAGAGAAACTCGAGCACCAGTCTACCGAGAGACGGTTATAATCCTCAAAAATGTGGATCTGACTTACACATCAGATAAAACACTTGTGTTTTATATTTAGCTTTTTTATTTTCTTTAAATCCATTTCTTGAGGGACAAGCAATGTAATTGGAATTGTTTTAATTAGTCTAACTGATTAGAAACATGCAAAACTAGGAGTTCAAGGTCAAGTTGTAAACCTTTGATCATAAAGTTATCTTTGAAAAGCATGAAACTAAAATAGGTCAATCTAATGTATAAATAGATGTGAAATCAATCAGAACAAGGAGGTGTGATAATTATTGTAGCCGAGGAACACATCTATGGATCAGACTAAGAGTTTTATGCAGAAGAACAACAAAAGATGAAATAGGTTATCAAGAACCAAATTCAAGGCTACCGAGCAAAACAGAGGTATTGATCAATCACTATAGGTGATACATTGTACATGTAAACTTTAATGGATCTGTATTCAGCAATTCTAGATTGCATATACTTAGGTCAATGAATATTTTTGACTACATTCTAACAAGTGTAGCAAATAGAATAAATCCTTTCAAAAGGTGGATTTAACAATCCTTTTGTAAACCTCTTAACCAGGTGCACACTAAATAGTGTTGCTAAAGCTCTTAATAGAGTAGACCTTATCCAGTCTCTACATGTTACTCCCAACAAGGTAAGATCATCAGAAGTGATCAAACTTGTAAGCCTTAATCGGCCCCTTCCATTCTACAAATAGTGAAGTTTTGTGGGTTTCATCTCCACCGCAGTGTTTACCTTCTAACAGGGGTTTTCAGCATTACCAAATATTGTGTCATATGTCAATACATTTCATGAATGTTTACATGCAATTAAGTTTATGAATTGATATTACATGCATAAAGATAGAATAACAGAGATGGTCAGTAATACAAGTAATTGATTACAAAAATGATTAAGGTTAACTGATAAAAGTTTTAAGAATACTAATTCACCCCTCCCCTCCCAGTACACAGCATTCCATTATTTACAACAATTGGTATCAGAGCGAGATCTCTTATTTTGAAAAGTTTAAATACATGAGAGAAAAGATCATACAAATGGAAAGGTATAAGCTAGACAAGAGTATTGAGAATCAAAAGCTAGAGATACAGATCTTCTATGAACAATACAAAGTAGCAAGAATCAAGATGAGAGAACTATTGGATGAAAGAAAGGTTATGGAATCTCGCTGTAAAGAAATAGACTATCATGAAGAAGAGATACCTAATTTGTTTGAGTCATCAGGATCTACATCTAGCAAAGCATGAGACACATCTGAAAGAAGCATCACAAATCTGAATGAATGCAATCAACATCTGACAAAGCAAGTAAAGATTCTACAAATCGGTCAAGAAACATAGATGGTAAGGATGATTGATGTCATGAACAATGCTAGACAAGCTAGACAAGAAAGAATATTAGCTATTGATGACAGGAGGAAGATCACAAAAAAGCTACAAGAGAAAGAGTCAGAAATACAACGACTTACTGAACATCATCATGAGATCACCAATCGGATTATTTTTATGAGTCAGGAGGCAAAGAGAATGAACCTAGAACTCATTGAAAAAATAGAAGCTATTGGTGAGCTAAGAGAAGAAAATGAAAAAATAAAGCATGAAGTAAGAATTCAGAAACAACACAATGATATGATTAAGAGAGATGAAGAAAGTAGAAAAAGGATGGATGATTTTCTGGATGGACAAAGAAAAGTCAACAACAATACCAGATTAGGGTATACCGAGCATGGAGAATCACCATACAAAGTTGATCACAAAGATGCCTACACAAATCCAAGACCAAGAAAGAATTCATGCAATCACTGTGGAAAACCAAGCCACACATCAAATGTTTGCAGGAGCAAAATGAAAGGTATTCCTAAATCTACATCTACATTCATAGGAAATTATTATAACTGTAACAAGAAAGGACATAAAACATATAAATGTAAATCTAAGGTGATACAACCAAAGAAGGAAACCTACATGGAAAAATACTATCCTAATTGAAAAATGCATGGGTACACATCTCTTGAATGCAGGAAGAAGAAAAAGAAAGCATGGAAGTAAAAAGATCAAGAAAATCCTTATCAACCGAAAAGAGTTGATAACTCATGTTTGGGATTACAAAACATGGGAAAATTGCACAGCATGTGGTAGATTTGGTCACATAGCTGCAAACTGCATGAGGAAATGGACAAGAAGGTCCAGAAGCTAGACTAACCCTAGAATGGCATGCTTACACTGTCATAGAGTCGGTCATCTAAGCAAGGACTGTAGAGACCAAGTGACAGAAACAAACACTTTTCCCAATAGAAATACCATGAAGACATCAGGAAGGATGCGAAACAAAATGTGGAGGAAAGCTATAAACACTAATGATGCTGGACCAAGAAATACAATAGGTGACACCTTATCCAATAGATCTAGTGACATCACCACCCCCACATAAGTAGAACAAGTATGGAACTGCACTATACAAAGTTATATCTTACATCAGTTCCATTATACATTGATGAAATGCCAAACTAGCATGATTAAAGATGCACCATGGTATTACTTGTTATGAATTTGTGAATTCCATCACGCCAGTCAATGCATACCAAAAATCATCAGTGTACCTACAAAGCTGAGTTGTCAATGCTTACCAAGAATCGTCAGTTAACATATAAATGTTGTGTTGCTAGTATAAACCGAGCATCATTAGTAATCATGTGAAAAGTCAATGTTGTCTTTGCCATATACCGAGATCCGTCGGTAAATAAGTGAAAATTCAAGTGAGTTGACACTTTCCCCAAGCATCGCATTCTCATCGAGAATGAAGTTGGTGTGTCACCCGAGTGACTCCATCTTTGACACTTGACAAGTGGTTGAAGCATTAAATGTGCCACTAAGGGCACCGTCTATAAAAAGGGTGATGAATACTTCATTTCACTCACTAGCGATTTAGAGCGAAGAAGCAGAGCACAGAGAAACTAGGTTGCAAAAGAGTTTAACCAACAAATTCACAATATTCAACCAAATTCTTCAACAGCTACAGAAGGTTAAGTAAGTAACATCACCGAGCTCACTATTTATTTTACAGGAAAAGCCCTAAATTTTAGAAACTATGGCAACCACATCCCATGCAAAAAAAATCAAGAACGCCAAAGATAATAAGGTCAACCTGATAAAGAACACCACTTGTGAAGAACCTAAATACAAGTTCTGTCCAGAGGCTTCCTTGCAACCTGACGACACTGGAGCATTCTCTAAAATTCCACCTAGGGTTTTGCTAGTAGAGGATATCAGGGCATACATCCATTGCAAGATCACCGAGATAGGAGATCTTGAGGTTGAGAAAGCTTACAAGAAGCTTTGCACAGATGGAACCATCAAGGATGAGCATAAAAACATCGAGGTGAAAGGGCTCACAAATGCCCTAATGTTCCTGAAGGAATTTAAAACCGAGTGGATTCAGATTATGCTGAGAAGAGTACATGACCAAAAGATGTGGCTAGATGAGACAAAACTGATCACCAGGGATGTGATACACACTATTACCAGTTATCCTATAACCGAAAAGGCCAAAGCACTTAAACACCCTTCTCGCCCCGAGATTGAGAAGATGTCAGGTGCAGAATGCGATGGAAGAGGATTGAAGGTAAATTCCACCAAGGATCCTAAAATGAAATTTGGTGCTTGTGTGCTAGGCTACAAAACTTTCCAAGCCAGCAGGATGAACAGTATTTCATGTGGAACAATTGATACTGCCCACAAGATTGTAAAGAAGGGTCTACAATTAGATCTATCTGAGCTTCTACTGAAGCAATTAGATGAGAACATGAGGACAATCAGATCTGCAAATTCTAACTCATGAAATTTTGGATCACTATTAATGTGCATATTTTTTCTACTTCCAAGACTTCTTCCTATCCATCAGTAAAGTCAACTGGGATACTACCCGGCCAGTGACAATTCAGATCAGTGAATTCATTAAGTCACTAGGTAAAAACTTTTCATCAATTATGGATGAATACTTCACTAGATTCAAGGATAAAATGCAAAAATAGATGAGGATACCAGAACAACTGGTAGAAAAGTATAAGACTGATATTTGTTTTATGGTGGACACCGATACCACCTTGATCAAACCAGATGTATCAAGCCACAAATGCCATTGAAGCATTGTTAAATGAACCATTGGACAAATCACAACCAAGGTTTGGAACCTATGAGGAAGCCAAGGAAAGAATAAAAATAGGCTTATTTGTGAAGAAAATTGATAGAAAGAAAGACAAAATGGTAAAGACACTTAAGAAAAAGTTGTTGGTAGATGATGAAGAGTTAGAACAAAAGGATGACACTGAGGGACAGTCACCCATCGGTGAAGAAGAACAATTGAGTGACTCTGAATCTACAGAGTCCGATGCACCACCACCACCACCTGCAAAGAAACCAAGGACTACTTTTGCATCAAGGACTAGAAGTCATACAACAAAAGATCCAAGCTCATCACCGGAAAAGAAAGGACAAGTAAGGACTTACAAAAGAAAGCCTCAAACTGGGAAACATGCACTGACAAAAAGAAGAAAATTCATCAGAAGCAAGGAAGATATAGAAGACACTGAAAAAGATGAACAACCTATAAAAAAACAAACTTCCTACTACAATTGATGAGGTATGTGCATCTATCATCAAGGGAGGTTCAATAACAGAGCCTAAGATTAGAAAATGGCTAACTCTGAATCCTAAGGATTGGATCAAGATAGAGGAGGAAATCATCACAACAATGTGAATATCCAAATATATACCAATACAGTTTGAAGGTAAAATTCCACAAGAACTTCTAGACAGACTATCATCAAGGTGGACATTTCCATTACATTCTGAGAAACAAATAAGGGAAAGATCCCTAGTTTATGTTATGCCACTCGAGTCCAAAATGGAAGAAATTGAAGAAATGATGAAGTTACACTCAAAGAAGTTCTCATCAAAATTGGGAGCCTACAAAGTGCTATAGGGAAACCTAACTAATCTTGATAAAGCAAGTGAGGATAGATGGAGAAAAATACTCGATGTACCTAAAGAGGATACAAGCCCCGAGTGAGTATTGGCACTCACCGACAAGCGTCACAATGAAGAAACAGAGGCTATACAGAGCCTAGAGCACATTCTGATAAATGATGCTGAGGATGAAAATCAAATTGAATTAAACACCAAAGCTAGTAAAGAAATGGATGAAATTCCTCAGATCTTACAGTCTTTAGGAGATACAACACATGTCATAGTCCAGGATGTGACAATCATAGATATCACTAAAGATCCTACCGATGAAGTAAAGGCAAATGAAGATGTCACTGTTACCTCTGACCAACCCAAGGAACATGATACAATAAAGGATTCTACACAGGTGAATATACCATGCCAAATGCCACTATTGATACAAGCTATCAATATCATCTCAGGAAAGGAGAAGTCACCCGAGCCTGATGCAAGCATACCCAAAGATAAAAGTGAAGAGGAACCAAAAAACACAACTAGTAAACAGAATAAAGATGGAGAGAAAAATGTAAAAGATGAGGCACAGAAAGGAACATATGGAGAGCAGGGAGAAAAAGGTGAAGGAGAAAAAGGTGATGTCACTCCTAAGGATATTGAAGGAGATGTTGCAGATAAAGTTAAGATTGATGTGGAGACATCCAATCCCAATCGACAGGTAGACATCGAGGAAAATGATAAAGGTACACATACTCCAAAGCCTTCACCAAGCACATCAAACCAAGCAAAGGAACTTGCTAGGGTGCTGCATACAGCTCCCTCCACTACACTTTCCAAGAAGAAGAAGAAGAAAAAGAATAAGAATCCAATCACACTGGATGAGATAATTGAGATACCAACATGTGATCCAAGGACATTGGATCCAGACACACTTACAAATTATGTTGAACTTTGTAAAAGAAAAGCTATCCAAGATAAGCTTAAGAAAGAGACAAAAGATACAAAGGTACTAGAGACAACCAAGGAGATACTTCAATAGATTGTACATGATACAAACATTGATCATAATGCTTCTATCATTGATCAATTAGTCATTCTTACTGAAGCCATCACATCACAGAATGTGGATGTAGAGAAGGTCATAGAAGAATGTGTAGAACAAAAGGACCAGTACATATTGACAGAGAAAATAAGCCAAGAAGTGGCCGAGAGAAAGGTAAAGTTGTCTAAACTAGTAATTGAATTAGAACCAATCATTTCAGAAGATATAGCCTTAATTCAGAAGCTAAGCACTTTAGAGAAATTCACTAAGGAGAATAGTGAAAAGATTGCACGAATAAATGCAAATCTTACTGGTAGTGCACAAAGTCTCTCAACCATTGACAATGCAATCAAGTTGCATTATGAAAAGGTAATGGAAGAAAAGAAGTTGAGACTTAAAATTCAAGAGGCGGAATCAAAGTTCAGAGATGAGGCAACTGAGCTACAGGCTCTACTCCTACTAAATCTTACTGATGCAAAGTGGTGCAACTGGAATCTTGCAATGGTCTTCTTGAAAGGGCAAGATACCCTAGATCACTAACTTGAGAGAGCCAAAGGCTTGGCACTTATCACAAGTGTAGGAAAAGGACTTGATTAAGGTTCTCACAACCCCAAAACCCCAAGGGTGACCTAATAACTAGGTCTTATCAATCCTTCAACACCAACTGCCTAGGTTGGTCTCATAAGCCAAATGACCCTAAATCAAAAGAATACCCCCAAAGTGACATGTAGGACTAGGGGTGACCTATGCTTGTAGGTATGGTCTATTTAGGTCCCTAATACTTAGTTCCAATGGTTCTTTCACTTAAATACAACCCACACACCATGGTTGCTTCACAAACCTATGTTTTTCTTGTAGCCTTTTTCAAAGGGAATTTTGATCTTATCTGATATTTCTCCACACAACTACAAGAAATGATCAGGGATTTGGACACCCTTTATGACAAAAGACTTTTGACTAAATCCTTAGAACTTGGAATTGAAAATAAGGTAGGATGGTGAACCAAATTGTTCTACCAATTAGCCCTAATTAGGCCTCCAATTACACTACAAGTACCATGTAGATACATCCAATGCAAAAACTGACTATTGTATCATGTGAAGTGGTGCATAAATGTCTTCTCCTCTGACTTAGAGCCTCTGATCAATCCCAAGACAAAAGATATTACTGTTGTCCTAAATTAGGATTGGTGCATACATATGAATATACACCTAGGGCATCAATTCTTTCCCACTTCCCTGCAACTTGAGAACCCTATCTTGCAATATATTGAAAAGCATCCTAATAAAAACCTTTCCACCAAGGGGCATTAGATTCCCATGGTGGAAAGTGAAGATACACTTAATTCTTCTAGAAACCCTGAATTAGGGCCTATAATCTAGGCAGTGAGTTTGTAAAATCTACAACTTGCAAACTATGATCGATCAATGCATGCGACCAAAGAAAAAAGGAAGAAGATTCAAACCAATATACCTCTATGTCAGACTCCCATGCTCCTCAGGCCGTACCTGTCTGTACACGATGATTGAATGCTTCAGAATGCAAGAAAATGGTTATTTTATTGATTTCAAAAATGATGATTACATGATCAGCCTACCACCCACCTGAAAGGGCTATTGTAGGCACTCCCAATGGTTACAAACCAATTTTGAACCAACTTGACCGTTTGGGAGTTGATTTTTGAAAAGTTGTTAAGTTTGCTCAAAAGTTGCTTGACAACTTTTGAGCAACTTTTACATTTTATGCATTTTTGCAAATTTAGTGACCAAATTTGGGCAAGATGTTATTGACATGATCCCTAGTGGATCAAAACACTAAAAACTCAAAAAAAACCTATTTCTAGGGCTTGGAATCATAATTGACTCATAGTGACCCAAGGGCTCATATTGTGCCAACCTTGGTACTATGGTCTTACATGGTGATCCAATGACTAACCATAGTTTTTAAGTTTGTAGAGGCCTCTTATGACCTTGAATGAACCCCTAGGGTACATAGGAGCATGTGGCTTAGTTTGGGTGCTCCTACACCATACTCCCAATGAGATGAGAACTCAAGTTCCCACCTTGAGGGTAACTGTTCCAATGAAGTTCCATGCTGCCTGATCTGGTCCTCAGTCATCCAAGTAGCATCTATGGAAGGAAGACCTTGCATTTAAATAAGTACTACATGTACTTGTTCTTTCTGGTCTGCTTCAAGACTTTGGTGTCCAAAATGGAATCCAATTCCACTGGCTTGCTTGGTGGGAGATTGGTGACATAGTCTTCCTCATTCAAACTTGTTTGTGTGCTATGATCATTTGGTTGATCTGTGGTAACCTTGTATGGAGGTAGGTCTGCAACATTGAATATTGGAGAAATTTGCAAGGTGGGAGGAAGAGAGATCTCATATGCATTCTCACCCATTTTGTTAAGGATATTGCATGGTCCAACCTTTTTCATATGAAGTTTGGAATATCTACCCTTAGGTAGTCTCTCTTTCCTCAAGAATGCTCATACCTTGTCTCCAACTTTGAAGTGAATTTCCCTTCTTCTTTTGTTTGCATGTTCCTTGTATTTCAAAGTTGATTATTGTAGTGCTTCTTTCATCTCATTCTACACCTTTGTTATAAGTTCTGCCAGTTCTTGTCCTTGAGCACTGATTCTGAAATCAGATGGGAGTTCTACTAGATCCAATGGTCCTTTGGGGTGAAGGCCATATACTTCTTGGAAGGGGGTCTTGCCTATTGACCTGTTCATAGAATCATTGAAAGCAAACTCTGCTTGGGGCAAGATTACATCCCAGCTCTGTGCATACTATTTGGTTAGGCATCTTAGGAGATTGCCTAAGGATCTATTGACCACCTCAGTCTACCCATTCGTTTGTGGATGATAGGCAGAGCTGTAGGTTAGATTAGTGCCAAGTTTCTTGAAGAGTGTTCTCCGAAAATGGCCTTGAAACTTCACATCCGTGTCAGATACAATTTTTTGAGGCAAACCATGGATCCTGACTACCTCTCTAAAGAAAATATGTGCAATATGAGAAGCATCATTAGTGCTTTTACATGGTACAAAATGGACCATTTTACTAAACCTATCCACTATCACAAAAACACTGTCAAAACCTTGCTTTGTTTTAGGCAATCCCATGACAAAATCCTTTGAGATTGATTCCCAAAGTCTAGAGGGAATTGGTAGGGGTTGATATAACCCTTGATTTGTTGACACACCTTTTGCTTGCTGACAGATGGTGCAAGTTTCAATAAATTTCTTGACATCATTGTTCATTCTTGGCCAAAAATAACTTCTTTTCACCATGTCTGCAGTCTTGTCAATGCCAAAGTGCCCTCCTAGTCCACCACAGTGCTTCTCCCTTATTATATTTTCCCAAGTTGAGCTCCTTTGAATAGGAGTCCATTCTGAATTAGATATTCAGAAAAATCAGTGTGGTATCTGCCAACCATGTTTGTGCAAACTTGATAAATCTCTGCAAAATCAGGATCATCAGGGTATAGGTGTTTAAGGGAATCAATTCCCACACTTTGGAGTTGGA
>MU225359.1:322957-351926 GCA_018584345.1 Thuja plicata
GAGGAGCTGAAAACTTCGGCTAATAACATGCAACTAATGATCCTCGAAGCTGAGGAGATGGTTAAAGATATGTAACTGTTCTCTTTGCGTTCTTGGCTGGGTTTTTTGCTGTCCCTGCTGTCTCCTGCTGTTCCTTTGGGACATTTTTATGTTCAAATTGTTGTTTTGCTGTTCTTTTCTGTTTTGATGCTTTGGCTTAGCTGTTTATGCTTTTAAACTGTGTATCTTTTATACTAGGTTGCAGGTCCTTGTAAAACCTACTGTATACTTTGGTTTTTTGTAAAGGTTTCGGGTCCTTGTAAAACCTGTTTTTACTTAATCAGAACAAATTCTATTCAAGAATGCAGTAGTTTGAGTAGTCTTAAAATTTGTGTTTAATTTCTATACAGTTTGGCATGATATATCCTTATATGAAGATGTTGTACACACAAAACCTTAAAGAAATAACTTAGCTTGTGTATTATAAACTTTTTGAATGATATCATATATTGTAGGTGCATTGGATGTGATCTCAAGTTCATGAGGAATATTACTTGTACTCAATGACAAGATTGGTTGCTAAGATAAAACATTTTGACCTTTAGCCATCATTTCATATGCATGTCAAAATGTATAATAACTTTATGATGTGGTATTGGCATGAAAGTAAGTATATCCCTAGGCAAAAATGGCTTTATATAAAATGTAGTATGAGAAAATACATAACTTGTATGGATGGTAAGGAAAGTCATAAATTCAAAGATAGATTATCAGAAGGCTCAATGGAACCCACATTATTTTGAAGCACACATGTGCAAGAAAAATTAGGGATAAATTAATATTAGAATAAACAAGATGAATCAAACTATTGCAATACAATTACCACTCAAATAGAGTCTAGACTAACTAATCAATTAGATATCATCATCTAAGTATTAATATTTCACAACTAAATATTACTTAGCATATACAGATGCAATCAATTGTGCAATCAAATTCAACATGTAATAACTCCTCACTAGGAATCATAATATCATCATGCAAAAAATGAGGAGATAACTAAGCATTAATAGCATTCGCATGAGAAGCTAGTAAACTAACATTATATCCTTTGATATTATCATAGAATGCATCACAATGTAAATTAGCATCATTAATAGAATAAACATGAAATAGAAAGGGAATATCATCACAAAGGGAATATGACCATGTATAAAACATGGCAGATCACATGAATCACATCTTAGATTGCTTACAAGATGCACCATAAAAGAAGATAGATGTAAGGGGATTGAATCAGGGCTACCATGACATGTAAGAAGAATAACATCACAAGGTGCACATCTTAGATTGCTTACAAGATGCGCCATAAAAGAAGATAGATGTAAGGGGATTGAATCAAGGCTACCATGACATGTAAGAAGAATAACATCACAAGGTGCAACAACATCATTAGTAGCTAAAGAAGGTATAACCTCATCACAACAAGTATCATCTCTAGACATATTAAATGACTATCACAAAATTAATAGCTAGGTCACTATTAGAAGCTATGAAAGGGGTATCACTATTATAAAGCTTGGTGGCATTAGATGAATTAAACTATGAAAGAAAGGAAATTGTCCATGATCTAATACCGCTTATGCATAAGAGAGAGTAGATATGTAACAATAAAATAAAGTACAAAAAAATACAAATTCATATATAAATAGATAGCAATGACATAAAGATAACCCTGCATCCAAACCTTAACTAAAGATAATATAAAATGAATATAATAAAATAAAAGAATAACAACCTTAATAAAAGAACAACCTTAATCAATTTTATACACCTCAAATACATATTGTAGAACAACTAATTGAATCACGAGGATAATAAAAGTACCCTAAGACAAAGAACTAAAGAATAATTCATTAAAAAAATGATTGTAATCAAAGGGAGAATTAAATAAAATGACAAAGAACTAAAGAATAATTCATTAAAAAAATGAATGTAATCAAGGGGAGAATAAAATAAAATAAATAAAATGCTCTCAGTTCTCAATCTGATGAAGAACAGATAATCACAAACATCAAGTCCAATTTATTCACCACATTACAGAAGAATCTAGACCTATCAGCTGACAACCTCAAATCAATAAACTTATTAGTTAACTGCCTGGTTCAAGGTCACCCCTATGGAATGGTAAGAAATTGCACCAATGTGAAAAGTTTTGTTTGCTAAGATTGCCTGACCAGACATAAAGGAGAAAGAACTTGCAGACTTCAAAGGAAACAGAGACATTCTGTATTCATGCACATACACAAATTTAACACCCAGAATCTGATAACAAACACTGCACATCAGAAACTAGATAAGCATACAGATGTCTCTCCACTTTCAAATGTAACTGCTGGAAAACAACCATTGGGCTACTTTGTTGGCCACCTGCCATGACAGATATGATGTTCAGAATTAGGGTTATGTTGTTCTGACATGAAAGATATGTTGTTTGTTGTTCTATATTACAGACATGTTGCTCTGAATAACCATGAATGAATTCGCCTCGGAGCTATACATTTAAACCCCCCAAAACCATCAAAATAACCTTAAAACAGGGCTGAAAAAAACTCATATGAAAACTTACATGGTCTGTAGAGGAAGGATCATGGTTGGTATACAAGCTTTCTTCATTCTCTTTCGCTTCCTCCTCATCTTGGCAATTCTGAAAAGAGAAAATATTGAAAGGGCAGGTGCAGTGATTGGGCGTAGCACAAGTGCAGAAAGGGAGAACCAGATCCGAGTCCCTTAGGTGATATTCAGGGGTTGGATAAATGGGTTTCCAGGGTTCAGGGGCAGAACCCTTTTCCTCCTGTTTGCCCTCATTTGGGGAATTCCTCTTTTCGATTTCAAAGTCGGGCAATTCAACTCCATATGCAGAAATCACAGAGGCTTTCTCATCCTCGTCCCCATCTGCAAGAGAAGAGGCAGCTTCAGATGGGGCGTAGCAGGATTTCTCAGAGGGTGTAATGGGTTTTCCATACAGTTCTTCCAGATCCAGACCTCCTCCATAAGGAGTCGGATCGTACTCTGGAAATTTTGTGTCATCCATTTCTCTTCACTAAACTCCAAGCTTCTCACTCATTTAATGGAGCTCAGTGGAATCTTTAATTATTTTTCTTGACAAATCTGTAAAAGGGGGGGAATTTCTTAGCCACTCAACGTCTGCTTTCAAGTCAGCAATCCCCATTTCCTTGTTTAAGCTTGAACTCTCTTTAAATCAGGCTTTTTAAATGGCACTTTTAACCTTTTTCCAACCATAATTAAGCAACAACCAAACATTGTAAATTTGAAGTGACACTTCAAGCTATTAAATATTAAAATGGCCAAATTGGCATCCAATGTCTCTTTTTTATTTAGTTTTGTGTATAGTTTGAGGAAACTCTTGATAAATGATGTATGCAAATAATATTATAACTTTTTGAATTGTTATCTATATTATTTTTACAGTTTGCTTTTGTCCCATCTTATTCTTATGTAGGTACACATATTTTCATACATATAATTTATTTATCTTAATTTTATGTTTATTCATATGGTGACTTCTTAATAATGTATTTCTATAATGATCCATTCTATTTATTGATCCTAGTTTGGGTCTATGGTCGTAAAGCCATCTTCGAAATGAGAGCTTGATCCGCCTGATTCAAGTTTAGGATAAATCTTATCGAGCATTGTCCACTAAAGGGCAACCTAGTATGAATTTTCGTGATTTCTTTATATGCACTTGTATTTTAAGATTATTGCATTCATCCTAGTTATCAAAGAAAAATCTCTCATTAAACATATCTTCATCCACATAATTTGTTTCATGAATTTCATGCATGTACCAGAACACTGAACGAAGTTCAGTTACAAAAGGGACATGTAAACACCATAGAAATCCCTGCAGGATGGAGATTAGATTGGATGAATCAGGTAGCACCCAAACTATTAGAAGCATCTAAAAGAGTACATCATGTTACAGATAACCATGTAAGCATCCTACCTAGATCCTTGTCCACCAGGACAATGAACCCATTTCTTGATAAATACAGTGATGCACGTTCCTCTTTCAGCTCTGCTGGAAGTACATCTAGTCGAAAAAAGGCTCAACTCTTTGTTGAAGTTGAGGATGAAGCACCCCTAAATATTGGTCCTTAGATTCTTGAACTAGTACAAGCAAAAGCAAAAACCAGAAAGGGAAAGGAAAAGACTATAGATAATCCATTTGTTCATATGATCAATTCATTACCTAGAGCAGAAACTCTAAAATGGTACAAGGAACAGGAAGCAACATACTATCAAGATGGTAGATGGCCACCTCTCAAAGGTCAGTTTAAAAATGAACATGGTGTAGTTTCAATATTTCAATATGCTTTCCAGCCCAAGACCTCTAAAGAAAAGGAACCCACTGAGGAATTCAAACAAAGAAATTTTGTATCAAAATTTTGTGATCATCTCCAGCACAACATAGATGATCTATGTGTAGACATAGTTTTTGTGAAAAACTCGATAGTTGTTGTAAATTCCAATGTACAAAAGCTAGGAAATATTGTGGTTGAAAACCACACAGGAATCTTAGAAGTCAAAGATTCTCTGAGTAAGATAAAATTACAGTCTGAACAATTGTTAAACAATCTACATAAAAATGGCGACAGTCTTCAAACTGTTATCAATCATGTAGAACATACAAGCTTCAATCATGATGCTCTTGTCACTAGAATTACTACTATAGATCATTCTGTTCAAGATCTATCCACCTCTTTAGATTGGTTGGTAAACCAAGAAAAGCAGTCTTCTTAGACAGCCCTAGTTATCCCCACTTCTCTTCAGGCACCTAAAAAGCATTCTCAAAGAGATCGTCTTTTGATGATGAGAACAAGCTGCAATATACAAGCATGGTATTTAGACATAGACAATGATACAGATCCAAAAAAAAAATAGAAAGTTGGATAAATACTTTTTTGATCATTGGTACTTTGTCTAGATCAAATGATGAGAATACTTGTAAATTTGCAGTCAATTATTTATGGGGAATTGCCCGTGCATGGTGGAATATCAAAAGCATACCAGAAAAGGATGCCAAGGTATACTTAAAGTATGTTACACAAACTATAGTAGATCCAACTACAGGCCAGACTGTGCAACAACAAATACAGTTAGTTCCTATTAACTGTCCTATGAATGAATTGGTAAATGAACTATGTCCAAAACTGAGCAATAAACGTGACAGAATTATCAAGGATATATTACAAATGAAATGTTGTGATTTAAAAGATTTCTCTGGTTATTCAAACCATTTCATAAAAATGATATATCAATTACACAGTGAAGAACAGGTCAATATGGCAAAAACAAAGTATCTTGAAGGTTTGCCTTATAATATTTCTGATAAGGTAATGTCTTATCTTGACCTTCGCTCTCTTACACTGCAAGAATGCCCTATTTCTGATTTAATCCAATTCGCCAAAGATCAAATCCTATAGTTTATTGATAACTGTAAATACCAGAAGAAATTTACCAAAGCTGAAGCACAACACATTGCCCCTACTTTCCTGTATTCCTATGGTTGCAATCCTTTTACCAAAACCCAACGTCGTGTCCAAAAAAGATCCAAGAAGCACCAGAAACTTCAGTTTCAACCTCGTTCTTTTCCTCACTGCCAATCCTATGCTCCTAAGGAATGCTTTTTGCGTAAGCAACACCATCCTCGCCCGCAATCCAATCCGATTATCTACTATATCTGCAATAAACCTGGTCATAAAGCTCATGACTGCCATTGCAAAAACAAAGCTATTAAAGCCGTTTACTCTAATCCAACCGCAGCAGTGTGGTGGGATGTAGTAGACAAATAAGAAGATTTATATATGCAAGATAACATTTTTGAACCTGTTATTGATGAATCAGAAGTATCTGATGAAGATGATGCTCTCTTAGAAGATCTTGCTAACACTTTACAAGAAACATAACAACAACTCTTTGAAGAGGATGATTAAAACCTGCCTACCTTGATGATGAACTCCTCCAATAGAGGAAGAGGCCGACAGAACAATTGGAGACAAAATGCTTGGCAACAAGAACAAAAGAGGAGGAAGAGGATATAGATGGAAACAAGAACATGATGATGACTATAAATTTGAGTATGAACTCAGATATAGTCCTAACAGAAGATCATCACCAGGACCTCCAATGATGTCTTACCAGCCACCATTCCAAAGAGAACCTGATATGAAAGAGTTTACCCAAGGGTTCCAAGATTTTAATCTTTATCAAACCACAGAGCCAATAGAACAGGTATGTCAACAATCACATGTATTCAATCTTGTTTCTATAGAAACAAAAAATAGGAAATTCTTTAAGGAACCAACACCACAAAAACCTGATCCCATAATTCAAGCTCTGTCTACATACCATAGTAATAGTCCTACATTTCCTAGAAGATCACCTTCATCTGTGAGAATCCAAGATTTAGGAGAATCTTCTTACTCTGGTTTAAGTCACCATCATCTTTCGGATAAAATACAGGAAGAATACTTAGAGGAACAAGAAATTAATATCCTTGACATCCCTGATATTCCTGATCCTAATACAACTAGGATGGTTATGACAGTCCTACCAGAACCTACTCCCAAGCTAGAACCACATTATCTAGTACATCTCCTTACTAGAAATTTTTCCCATTATATTAGTGTAATACTCAATGGCAAAGCCTATGATGCCCAAATTGATACTGGTGCCTCCCTGTCCTTCTGTAAACAACAAATCTTTGACAATCGGGAACAGTTAATAGAAAAAACTATTTATACTACCTGTGATGTACAAGGAAATGAGTTTAGATATGACAAGTACTGTCACCAACAAATTCTACAGGTAGAAGGGAAAAAGTTCAAATGTGATTTCTTTTCCATGCCACAAATGCCAGTAGATGTATTGCTCTGAGGTAATTTCATAGATCAATATACACCATATGGGTGTACAACAAAGAGTATTATGTTTACTCTTCAAGAAGAAAAGATCAGCACTCCTCAATTGATCTATGCTTCAGAGAAATATTCAGCAGTGAACAAAATCCAAACTGCTGAACCATTGGCAGACTTAAAAGCTGCTATCATTCAAAATATTTGCTCTGAAGATTCACAGAAGTTTTGGGACAAAGAGATACCAGAGATGGAGATCAAGATCCAACCAGATGCAAAGATGAAAAGCGGAAAAAATATTCCTATACCAGTGCATGACTACGAAGATATGAAGTTTGCAATCGAAGATCTAAAGAAAGGGAAGTATATTGTAAATTCTCAATCTGATTTTAATTGTTATGCTTTCATGGTAAACAAAGAATCAGAAAAGAAGAGAAAAAAGAAAAGAATGGTGATCAATTATAAACCATTAAATGCTATTACCATTCCATTCCCTTATCCAATCCAGATAAAACATATCAGTTAGAAAAGGTTGCTAATTCTAAGATTTTCTCTCAGTTTGACTGTAAATTAGGATTTTATCAGATATGTGTCAAAAAGGAAGATCAACACAAAACAACATTCAGTTGTCCTTTTGGACATTTCGAATGGACTGTCATGCCATTTGGATTGATGAACGCTCCATCATACTTTCAAGAAAGAATGGATAAAATCTTCAATGGATGTGAAGATTTTATCTGTGTTTATATAGATGATATATTAATCTTTAGTCGCAATATTGATGAGCATAGAACTCATCTAGATACCTTTTATAAACTTTGTTTAAATTCTAGGATTGTTCTGTCCCTATCTAAGATGCAATGGTGTTCAGACTCCTGTAAGTTTTTAGGAATGATCGTGAAGTCCAGAAAACTCGAGGTCCAACCTCATATTAAGGATAAAATCCTTGAATTTTAACCTCTCGTAAACACTAAGGAGCTGCAAGGATTCTTAGGAATGTTAAATTATGTAAATAATTTCTATTCTGATTAGGTTTTGATCACGATCCACTACAACAACTTCTGACCAAAAAAAAGCCACAGTGGACTTCAATCCACGATGATGCTGTCAAAATAATTCAGTGGAAGATTCAGAGTCTTCCCACTCTGCATGTACCTACTACACAAGATTTTATCTTGTACACTGATGCATCAGATAATGCATGGGGAGGATATTTATGTTTCATAAAAAACAACATTGAATATGTTGCTAAGTATGCAAGTGGAGTTTTCTCTGCAGATGTCAAGAAATGGATTTCTTCTGATAAAGAAATCTATGGTGTGATCAATTGTTTGAAGAAATTTGCTTTAAAATTAATGCACCTTCCAAAATTTGTAATAAAAACTGACTGTACCAGGTTTCTCATTTTCAAAGAAAAGGATCATGGTCGCAAAGATGGAAGAGAAAAATATGTCTGATGGCAGGCATATTTAAATCAGTATAATTATGATGTTGTCCATATCGCAGGAAAAGAAAACACAGTTGTAGACAATCTGAGTCGACAACCTCCTAGAGTCTTCATGATGAACCCTTCTGATCCTCCATATCTAAGATTCCATCTGGATAATAAATTTAATGTCTATTTCAGCTCTCTGCATGAAATAGCTCAGAGAAACTGTTTACTCAGAGGTATCAATAGTAAGTTTCATCATTATGCAAATTATGCAGTAGATACCTTAGCCAACTTGGGAAGCATTACACAGCTAGTGTACCTCAATGATGATAATGGAGAATTCACTATACTAAGGATGCAGATTGACCATCAATATCTGCTTTTCTTAGATCTTATCAGAAAACCTTTCTTCACATGGCATATCACATGTGATGCTCCACGTAATGACCAACTACTTGATTTCTTTCGTTATGTGGTTCCCGACAAGGTTAATCTAGAACATCCTCTCAATCTGGAGATATGTGTTCATGTCATCACCAAGCTCAATCTCAAGTGGGAATCTTAATTTTCTCCCCACTTAATGTACGATGACGACAAACATGACTGGAATATTCACCACCGCTTTACTTTATTAGCAAATTGGAGACCACTCACATGGGAAGACATATTTGATCATGGAGAATTGACTCCTCCACTTCCTTCACCAGCCTCCAGCTCATCCTCCGAAAGTGCAGATAGCTATTAAGGGGAATATTTGTACAGGCTGTCACTGTCATGTCAACATACCACCTTTAACCGATTTACCCAGTTACCAAGTTTCTAGTCATTCCCTACTGGTTGTTAGATTATAAATAAGTCCTTTGCAGAAGCATTGTGGGCATCGAGGGTTAGAGTCTTTAGAGTCTTAGAAGTTCATAAGCTTAGAGTTAAGGCTAGAGTCTAAGGAATACAAGTAGAGAGTATGCTCTTCTCTTTCTAAGAGAACCAGAAATCAGACCTTGTAATGTCTTTTGAAACTAAGTCTTATAAACAGATAATAGTTAGCACTATTATCCTAGTATTCATCTGTATCTGTATTGGTTTGTATATGTTTTTCTGCCATTAATAGTAGAAGTCGTATCCATTCAGCCAATAACCTACGTCACTAGTTCTCCCTAGTTTATAGACTACTATCTCAAAAAGAATGTTATCAGAGGCAAATGTCAATTAAAGTGTTCAGATCTGTCCATTTCTAGTCACAAGCTGAGATAAAACTAAGTGCGAAGAGTTCATCTCTGTAGGGTTACACTTTGGTGTTTGGATTTGAGAAACCTTTTATCAAATAATTTATGTTAGCAATATCTCTCCTATTAAACCCCTGTAAGTGACTTAGTTTATCCCTTATCTCACTTGTAAAAGAAAATGGCTAAGTTCCACAGATCTGCTACTCACGATGGAGTTGAAAGGATCAATGAAGCATTCATGGAAGGATTCTATAAAGCTCTAGAGATACAACCTACCAGTGGAGATCTTGATATTGAAGAAGTTTCAGACATACAGACAGATGAAAAGACATTATCTAGACAAGTAAGTACATATACACCCCCTAGTTAAAAGCCAAGAGTGTATATAAGAAAAGTACTTATAAACCAAGCATGTTGAAAAATTTATTATCTAAATCTACTTTCAAGCCTTTTTTTATCCCTCACATGAGGATAGTTGAGCTAACATTAGAATATGACCCTGCTCAAACATTCCAGACCAAAATGCTATCTATATTCCCTCCTGAGGAAATTGAATATATTATAAATCATCAGGATGTCAACTTTATCCATTTTGGAGCAATACAGGTTAATATTGGGTCTTTAATTACTAAAAACATACGTCCTGTATGTTATTTAGCTCTATGTGATAGAAGGCAAGTAGAATATAACCATGCTTGTCAAATCTCTAGTTTATCTAGAATGTCCAAAAAAAATGTGTGTTTTACCTATTACCCAAACCTCACAGTAGCAGCTAGAGATAAGTCCAGCCCTAAAGTCAAGTATGGATCATTTAACTGTTAGGGATTATTCAGTTCTTTATATGAGATGAGAATGTTTGGTTCTTTTAAATACGCTTCAGTAACAATCCAAGTCTTATATAGTATGACAAATACTAATAACCCTGCTATTCTGGATAATCTACCTTATGCCAGAACACTGAACGGAGAAGTTCAGTTACAAAAGGGACATGTAAACACCATAGAAATCCCTGCAAGATGGAGATTAGATTGGATGAATCATGTAGCACCCAAACTATTAGAAGCATCTAAAAGAGTACATCATGTTACAGATAACCATGTAAGCATCCTACCTAGATCCTTGTCCACTAGGACAACGAACCCATTTATTTATAAATACAGTGATGCCCGTTCCTCTTTTAGCTCTGCTGGAAGTACATCTAGTCAAAAAAAGGCTCAACTCTTTGTTGAATTTGAGGATGAAGCACCCCTAAATACTGGTCCTTAGATTCCTGAACCAGTACAAGAAAAAGAAAAAACCAGAAAGGGAAAGGAAAAGACTAGAGATAATCCATTTGTTCATATGATCAATTCATTACCTAGAGAAGATACTCTAAAATGGTACAAGGAACATGAAGCAACATACTATAAAGATGGCAGATGGCCACCTCTCAAAGGTCATTTTAAAAATGAACATGGTGTAGTTTCAATATTTCAATATGCTTTCCAGTCCAAGACCTCTGAAGAAAAGGAACCCGCTGAGGAATTCAAACAAAGAAATTTTGTATCAAAATTTTGTGAACATCTCCAGCACAACATAGATGATCTATGTGTAGACATAGTTTCTGTGAAAAAATCGATAGTTGTTGTAAATTCCAATGTACAAAAGCTAGGAAACATTGTGGTTGAAAACCACACAGGAATCTCAGAAGTTAAAGATTCTTTGAGTAAGATAAAATTACAGTCTGAACAATTGTTAAACAGTCTACATAAAAATGGCAATAGTCTTCAAACTGTTATCAATCATGTAGAACATACAGGCTTCAATCATGATGCTCTTGTCACCATAATTATTACTATAGATCATTCTATTCAAGATCTATCCACCTCTTTAGATTGGTTGGTAAAATAAGAAAAGTAGTCTTCTCAGACAACCCTGGTTATCCCCACTTCTCTTCAGGCACCTAAAAAGCGTTCTCGAAGAGATCATCTTTTGATGATGAGAACAAGCTGCAATATACAACCATGGTATTTAGACATAGACAATGATACAGATCCAAAACAAAAAATAGAAAGTTGGATAAATACTTTTTTGATCATTGGTACTTTGTCTGGATCAAATGATGAGAATACTTGTAAATTTGCAGTCAATTATTTATGGGGAATTGCCCGTGCATGGTGGAATATCAAAAGCATACCAGAAAAGGATACCAAGGTATACTTAATGTATGTTACACAAACTATAGTAGATCCAACTATAGGCCAGACTGTGCAACATCAAATACAACTAGTTCCTATTAACTGTCTTATGAATGAATTGGTAAATGAATTTTGTCCATAACTGGGCAATAAATGTGATAGAATTATCAAGGATATATTACAAATGAAATGTTGTGATTTAAAAGAATTCTCTGGTTATTCAAACCATTTCAGAAAAATGATATATCAATTACACAGTGAAGAACAAGTCAATATGGCAAAAACAAAGTATCTTGAAGGTTTGCCTTATAATATTTCTGATAAGGTAATGTCTTATCTTGACCTTCACTCTCTTACACTACAAGAATGCCCTATTTCTGATTTAATCTAATTCATGAAAGATCAAATCCTACAGTTCATTGATAACTGTAAAAACCAGCAGAAATTTACCAAAGCTAAAGCACAACGCATTGCCCCTACTTTCCTTGATTCCTATGGTTGCAATCCTTTTACCAAAACCCAATGTCGTGTCCACAAAACATCCAAGAAGCAATAGAAACTTCAGTTTCAACCTCGTTCTTTTCCTCACCATCGATCCTATGCTCCTAAGGAATGCTTTTTGCATAAGTGACACCATCCTCGCCCGTAATCCAATCTGATTATTTGCTATATCTGCAATAAACCTGGTCATAAAGCTCCTGTCTGCCATTGCAAAAACAAAGTTGTTAAAGCTGTTTACTCTAATCCAACTGTAGCAGCATGGTTTGATGTAGTAGACGAAGAAGAAGATTTGTATATGCAAGATAACATTTTTGAACTTGTTATTGATGAATCAAAAGTATCTAATGAAGATGCTTCTCTCTTAGAAGATCTTGCTAACACTTTACAAGAAGTAGAACAACAGCTCTTTGAAGAGGATGAAGAAAACTTGCCTACCCTGATGATGAACTCCTCCAACAGAGGAAGAGGCTGACAGAACAATAGAGGAGGAAGAGGATACAGATGGCAACAAGAAGATGATGATGACTATGAATCTGAGTATGAACTCAGATATAATCCTAATAGAAGATCATCACCAGGACCTCCAATGATGTCTTACCAGCCACCGTTCCAAAGAGAACGTGATATGAAAGAGTTTACCCAAGGGTTCCAAGATTTTAATCTTTATCAAACAACAGAGCCAATAGAACATGTATGTCAACAATTACCTATATTCAATCTTTTTGAGACAGTAGTCTATAAACTAGGGAGAACCAACGACAGAGGCAGTTGGCTGAATAGATACGGCTTCTTCTATTAATGGCAGAAAAACATATACAAACCAATACAGATATAGCTGAATACTAGGATAATAGTGTTGACTATTATCTGTATATAAGACTTAGTTTCAATAGACATTACAAGGTCTGATTTTTTGTTCTCTTAGAAAGAGAAGAGCATACTCTCTACTTGTATTCCTCAGACTCTAGCCTTAACTCTAAGCTTATGAAATTCTAAGACTCTAAAGACTCTAACCATCGATGCCCACAATGCTTCCACAAAGGACTTACTTATAATCTAACAGCCGGTAGGGAACAACCAGAAACTTGGTAACCGAGTAAACCAGTTAAAGGCGGTATGTCGACATGACAGTGACGGCCTATACACATATGCCCCTTAATAGCTATTTGCACTTCCAGAGGATGAGCTGGAGGCTGGTGAAGGAAGTGGAGGATTTAATTCTCCATGATCAAATACGTCTTCCCATGTGAGTGGTCTCCACTTTTCTAATAAAGTAAAGTGGTGGTGAATATTCCAGTCATGTTTGTCATCATCGTACATTAAGTGGGGAGAAAATTAAGATTCCCACTTGAGATTGAGCTTGGCAATGACATGAACACATATCTCCAGATTGAGATGATGTTTTAGATTAACCTTGTCAAGACCCGCATAACGAAAGAAATCAAGTAGTTGGTCATTACGTGGAGCATCACAGGTGATATGCCATGTGAAGAAAGGTTTTCTGATAAGATCTAAGAAAAGAAGATATTGATGGTCCGTCTGCATCCTTAGTATAGTGAATTCTCCATTATCATCATTCAAGTACACTGGCTGTGTAATGCTTCCCAAGTTGGCTAAGGTATCTACTACATAATTTGCATAATGGCGAAACTTACTATCGATACCTCATAGTAAACAGTTTCTCTGAGCTATTTCATGTAGAGAGCTGAAATAGACATTAAATTTATTATCCAGATGGAATCCTAGATATGGAGGATCAGAAGGGTTCATCATGAAGACTCTAGGAGGTTGTCGACTCAGATAGTCTGCAACTGTGTTTTCTTTTCTTGCGATATGGACAACTTCATAATTATACTGATTTAAATATGCCTGCCATTAGACATATTTTGCTCTTCCATCTTTGCGACCATGATCCTTTTCTTTGAAATTGAGAAACCTGGTACAGTCAGTTTTTATTACAAATTTTGGAAGGTGCATTAATTTTAAAGCAAATTTCTTCAAACAATTGATCACACCATAGATTTCTTTATCAGAAGAAATCCATTTCTTGACATCTGTAGAGAAAACTCCACTTGCATACTCAGCAACATATTCAATGTTGTTTTTTATGAAACATAAATATCCTCCCCATGCACTATATGATACATAAGTGTACAAGATAAAATCTTGTGTAGTAGGTACATGCAAAGTGCGAAGACTTTGAATCGTCCACCGAATTATTTTGACAACATCATCATGGATTGAAGTCCACTGTGGCTTTCGTTTGGTTAGAAGTTGTTGTAGTGGATCATGATCAAAACCTGTATCAGGATAGAAATTATTTACATAATTTAACATTCCTAAGAATCCTTGTAGCTCCTTAGTGTTTAAGGGAGGCTGAAATTCAAGGATTTTATCCGTCATATGATGTTGGACCTTGAGTTTTCTGGACTTCACAATCATTCCTAAAAACTTACAGGAGTCTGAACACCATTGTATCTTAGATAGGGACAGAACAATCCCAAAATTTAAATAGAGTTTATAAAAGGTATCTAGATGAGTTCTATGCTCATCAATATTGCGACTAAAGATTAATATATCATCTATATAAACACAGAGAAAATCTTCACATCCACTGAAGATTTAATGCATTCTTTCCTGAAAGTATGATAGAGCGTTCATCAATCGAAATGGCCTGACAGTCCATTCGAAATGTCCAAAAGGACAACTAAATGTTTTTTTGTGTTGATCTTCCTTTTTGACACATATCTGATAAAATCCTGATTTACAGGCAAATTGAGAGAAAATATTAGAATTAGCAACCTTTTCTAACAGATATGTTTTATCTGGATTGGATAAGGGAATGGAATGGTAAAAGCATTTAATGGTTTATAATTGATCACCATTCTTTTATTTTTTCTCTTCTTTTCTGATTCTTTGTTTACCATGAAAGCATAACAATTAAAATAAGATTGAGAATTTACAATATACCTCCCTTTCTTTAGTTCTTCGATTGCAAGCTTCATATCTTCGTAGTCATGCACTGGTATAGGAATTTTTTTCCTCTTTTCATCTTTGCATCTGGTTGGATCTTGATCTCCATCTCTGGCATCTCTTTGTCTCAAAACTTCTGTGGATCTTCAGAGAAAATGTTTTGAATGATAGTAGTTGTTAAGTCTGCCAATAGTTCAACAGTTTGGAATTTTTTCACTGCTAGATATTTCTCTGAAGCATAGATCAATCGAAGAGTGCTGATCTTTTCTCCTTGAAGAGTAAACATAATACTCTTTTTTGTACACCCATATGGTGTATATCGATCTATGAAATTACCTCCAAGAAATACATCTACTGGCATTTGTGGCATGGAAAAGAAATCACATTTGAAATTTTTGCCTTCTACCTATAGAGTTTGTTGGTGACAGTACTTGTCACATCTAAACTCATTTCCTTGTACATCACAGGTAGTATGAACAATTTTTTCAGTTAACTATTCCCAATTATCAAAGATTTGTTGTTTACAGAAGGATAGGGAGGCACCAGTATCAATCTGGGCATCATAGGATTTGCCATTGAGTATTACACTAATATACTGGGAAAAATTTCCAGTAAGGAGATGTACTAGATAATGTGGTTCTAGCTTGGGAGTAGGTTCTAGTAGGACTGTCATAACCATCCTAGATGTATTAGGATCAGGAATATCAGGGATGTCAGGGATATTAATTTCTTGTTCCTCTAAGTATTCTTCCTGTATTTTATCAGAAAACTGATGGTGACTTAAACCAGAGTAAGAATATTCTCCTAAATCTTGGATTCTTACAGATGAAGGTGATATTTTAGGAAATGCAGCATTAATACCATTGTATGTAGACATAGCTTGAATTATGGGATCAGGTTTTTGTGGTGCTGGTTCCTTAAAGAATTTCCTATTTTTTGTTTCTATAGAAACAAGATTGAATACATGTGATTGTTGACATACCTGTTCTATTGGCTCTGTTGTTTGATAAAGATTAAAATCTTGAAACCCTTGGGTAAACTCTTTCATATCAGGTTCTCTTTGGAACGGTGGTTGGTAAGACATCATTGGAGGTCCTGGTGATAATCTTCTGTTAGAATTATATCTTATTTCATACTCAAATTCATAGTCATCATCATCTTCTTGTTGCCATCTGTATCCTCTTCCTCTTCTATTGTTCCTGTTACACCAAGCATTTTTTATCCAATTGTTCTGTCAGCCTCTTCCTCTATTGGAGGAGTTCATCATTAGGGTAGGAAAGTTTTATTCATCCTCTTCAAAGAGCTGTTGTTCTGCTTCTTGTAAAGTGTTAGCAATATCTTCTAAGAGAGCATCATCTTCATCAGATACTTCTGATTCATCAATAATAGGTTCAAAATTTTTATCTTGCATATATAAATCTTCTTCTTCATCTACTACATCCCGCCACGCTGCTGTGGTTGGATTAGAGTAAATGGCTTTAACAACTTTGTTTTTGCAATGGCAGTCAGGAGCTTTATGACCAGGTTTATTGCAGATATAGAAAATAATCTAATTGGATTGCAGGCGAGGATGGTGTCGCTTATGCAAAAAGTATTCCTTAGGACCATAGGATCGGCGATGAGGAAAAGAACGAGGTTGAAACCAAAGTTTTTGGTGCTTCTTGGATTAAGATGTCAACTTTATACATTTTGGAGCAATACAGGTTAATATTGTGTCTTTAATTACTAAAAACATACGTCCTGTATGTTATTTATCTCTATGTGATAGAAGGCAAGTAGAATATAACCATGCTTGGAAAATCTCTACTTTATCTAGAATGTCCCAAAACAATGTGTGTTTTACCTATTACCCAAACCTCACAGTAGCAGCTAGAGATAAGTCTAGCCCTGAAGTTAAGTATGGATCATTAAAATGTTGGGGATTATTCAGTTCTTTGTATGAGATGAGAATGTTTGGTGCTTTTAAATATGCCTCAGTAACAATCCAAGTCTTATATTGTATGACAAATACTAATAACCCTGGGATTCTGGATAATCTACCTTATGCCAGAACACTGAATGGAGAAGTTAAGTTACAAAAGGGACATTTAAACACCATAGAAATCCCTGCATGATGGAGATTAGATTAGATGAATCACGTAGCACCCAAACTATTAGAAGCATCTAAAAGAGTACATCATGTTACAAATAACCATGTAAGCATCCTACCTAGATCCTTGTCCACTAGGACAATGAACCATTTCTTGATAAATACAGTGATGCTCGTTCCTCTTTCAGCTCTACTGGAAGTACATCTAGTCAAAAAAAGGCTCAATTCTTTGTTGAAGTTGAGGATGAAGCACCTCTAAATACTAGTCCTCAGATTCCTAAACTAGTACAAGCAAAAGAAAAAACCAGAAAGGGAAAGGGAAAGGAAAAGACTAGAGATAATCCATTTGTTCATATGATCAATTCATTACCTAGAGCAGAAACTCTAAAATGGTATAAGGAATAGGAAGCAACATACTATCAAGATGGTTGATGGCCACCTCTCAAAGGTTAGTTTAAAAATGAACTTGGTGTAGTTTCAATATTTCAATATGCTTTCCAACCCAAGACCTCTAAAGAAAAAGAACCCACTGAGGAATTCAAACAAAGAAATTTTGTATCAAAATTTTGTGATCATCTCCAGCACAACATAGATGATCTATGTGTAGACATTGTTTCTATGAAAAAATTGATAGCTATTGTAAATTGAATTGTATAAAAGCTAGAAAAAATTGTGGTTGAAAACCACACAGGAATCTCAGAAGTCAAAAATTCTCCGAGTAAGATAAAATTATAGTCTGAACAATTGTTAAACAATCTACATAAAAATGGCGACAGTCTTCAAATTGTTATCAATCATGTAGAACATACAGGCTTCAATAATGGTGCTCTTGTCACCAAATTTACTACTATTGATCATTCTCTTCAAGATCTATCCACCTCTTTAGATTGGTTGGTAAACCAAGAAAAGCAGTCTTCTCAGACAGCCCTGGTTATCCCCACTTCTCTTCAGGCACCTAAAAAGCATTCTCGAAGAGATCATCTTTTGATGATGAGAACAAGATGTAATATACAAGCATGGTATTTAGACATAGACAATGATACAGATCCAAAACAAAAAATAGAAAGTTGGATAAATACTTTTTTGATCATTGGTACTTTGCCTGGATCAAATGATGAGAATACTTGTAAATTTGCAGTCAATTATTTATGGGGAATTGCCCCTGCATGGTGGAATATCAAAAGCATACCAGAAAAGGATGCCAAGGTATACTTAAAGTATGTTACAAAAACTATAGTAGATCCAACTATAGGCCAGACTGTGCAACAACAAATACAGTTAGTTCCTATTAACTGTCTTATGAATGAATTGGTAAATGAACTCTGTCCAGAACTGAGCAATAAACATGACAGAATTATCAAGGATATATTACAAATGAAATTTTGTGATTTAAAATATTTCTCTGGTTATGCAAACCATTTCAGAAAAATTACATATCAATTGCATAGTGAAGAATAGGTCAATATGGCAAAAACAAAGTATCTTGAAGGTTTGCCTTATAATATTTCTGATAAGGTAATGTCTTATCTTGACCTTTGCTCTCTTACACTGCAAGAATGCCATATTTCTGATTTAATCCAATTCACCAAAGATCAAATCCTACAGTTCATTGATAACTGTAAATACCAGAAGAAATTTATTAAAGCTAAAGCACAACACATTGCCCCTACTTTCCTTGATTCCTATGGTTGCAATCCTTTTACCAAAACCCAATGTCATGTCCAAAAAAGATCCAAGAAGCACGAGAAACTTTGGTTTCAACCTTGTTGTTTTCTTCGTCATCGATCCTATGCTTCTAAGGAATGATTTTTGCGTAAGTGACACCATCATCACCCGCAATCCAATAAGATTATCTGCTATATCTATAATAAACCTAGTCATAAAGCTCTTGACTGCCATTGCAAAAACAAAGCTGTTAAAGTTGTTTACTCTAATCCAACTGCAACAGCATGGTGGGATATAGTAGATGAAGAATAAGATTTATATATGCAAGATAACATTTTTGAACTTGTTATTGAAGAATCAGAAGTATCTGATGAAGATGATGCTCTCTTAGAAGATCTTGCTAACACTTTACAAGAAGCAGATCAAGATCTCTTTGAAGAGGATGAAGAAAACCTTCCTACCCTAATGATGAACTCCTCCAACAAAGGAAGAGGCTGACAGAACAATTGGAGACAAAATGCTTTTTGCAACAAGAACAATAAAGGAGGAAGAGGATACAGATGGCAACAAGAAGATGATGATGACTATGAATTTAAGTATGAACTCATATATAATCCTAACAGAAGATCATCACCAGGACCTCCAATGATGTCTTACCAGCCGCGATTTAAAGAGAACCTGATATGAAAGAGTTTACCCAAGGTTTCCAAAATTTTAATCTTTATCAAACAACAGAGCCAATAGAACAGGTATCTCAACAATCACATGTATTCAATCTTGTTTCTATAGAAAGAAAAAATAGGAAATTCTTTAAGGAACCAGCACCACAAAAACCTGATCCCATAATTCAAGCTTTGTCTACATACTATAGTAATAATCCTGCATTTCCTACAAGATCACCTTCATCTGTGAGAATCCAAGATTTAGGAGAATCTTCTTACTCTGGTTTAAGTCACCATCAATTTTCTGATAAAATACAGGAAGAATACTTAGAGGAACAAGAAATTAATATCCCTGACATCCCTGATATTCCTGATCCTAATACAGCTAGGATGGTTATGACAGTCCTACCAGAACCTAATCCCAAGCTAGAACCACATTATCTAGTACATCTCCTTATTGGAAAGTTTTCCCATTATATTAGTGTAATACTTAATGGCAAAGCCTATGATGCCCAGATTGATACTGGTGCCTCCCTGTCCTTTTGTAAATAGAAAATCTTTGACAATTGGGAACAGTTAACATAAAAAACTGTTTATACTACCTGTGATGTACAAGGAAATGAGATTAGATGTGACAAGTACTGTCACCAACAAACTCTACAAGTAGAAGGGAAAAAGTTCAAATGTGATTTCTTTGTCATGCTAAAAATGCCAGTAGATGTATTTCTTGGAGGTAATTTCATAGATCGATATACACCATGTGGGTGTACAACAAAGAGTATTATGTTTACTCCTCAAGGAGAAAAGATCAGCACTCCTTGATTGATCTATGCTTCAGAGAAATATCCAACAGTGAACAAAATCCAAACTGCTGAACTATTGGTAGACTTAAAAGCTGCTATCATTCAAAATATTTGTTCTAAAGATCCATAGAAGTTTTGGGACAAAGAGATGCCAGAGATGGAGATCAAGATCCAACCAGATGCAAAGATGAAAAGAGGAAAAAAGATTCCTATACCAGTGCATGACTACGAAGATATGAAACTTGCAATCAAAGAACTAAAGAAAGGGAAGTATATTGTAGATTCTCAATCTGATTTTAATTGTTATGCTTTCATGGTAAACAAAGAATCAGAAAAGAAGAGAAAAAATAAAAGAATGGTGATCAATTATAAACCATTAAATGCTATTACCATTCCATTCCCTTATCCAATCCCAGATAAAACATATCTGTTAGAAAAGGTTGCTAGTTCTAAGATTTTCTCTCAGTTTGACTATAAATTACGATTTTATCAGATACGTGTCAAAAAGGAAGATCAACACAAAACAACATTTAGTTTTCCTTTTGGACATTTTGAATGGACTATCATGCCATTTGGATTGATCAATGCTCCATCATACTTTCATGAAAGAATGGATAAAATCTTCAGTGGATGTGAAGATTTTCTCTGTGTTTATATAGATTATATATTAATCTTTAGTCACAATATTGATGAGCATAGAACTCATCTATATACCTTTTATAAACTCTATTTAAATTCTGGGATTGTTTTGTCCCTATCTAAGATACAATGGTGTTCACACTCCTGTAAGTTTTTAGGAATGATCGTGAAGTCTGAAAAACTTGAGGTCCAACCTCATATTAAGGATAAAATCCTTGAATTTCAGCCTCCCTTAAACACTAAGGAGCTGCAAGGATTCTTAGGAATGTTAAATTATGTAAATAATTTCTATCCTAATGCGGGTTTTGATCATGATCCACTACAACAACTTCTGACCAAATGAAAGCCACACTGGACTTCAATCCAGGATGATGTTGTCAAAAGAATTCAGCAGAAGATTTAGAGTCTTCCCACTCTGCATGTACCTACTACACAAGATTTTATCTTGTACACTGATGCATCAGATAGTGCATGGGGAGGATATTTATGTTTCATAAAAAACAACATTGAATATGTTGCTAAGTATGCAAGTGGAGTTTTCTCTGCAGATGTCAAGAAATGGATTTGTTTTGATAAATAAATGTATGGTGTGATCAATTACTTGAAGAAATTTGCTTTAAAATTAATGCACCTTCCAAAATTTGTAATAAAAACTGACTGTACCAGGTTTCTCACTTTCAAAGAAAAGGATCATTGTCGCAAAGATGAAAGAGGTAAATATGTTCGATGGTAGGCATATTTAAATCAGTATAATTATGAAGTTGTCCATATCGCAGGAAAAGAAAACACAGTTGCAAACTATCTGAGTCAAAAACCTCCCAGAGTCTTCATGATGAACCCTTCTGATCCTCCATATCCAGGATTCCATCTGGATAAAGAATTTAATGTCTATTTCAGCTCTCTACATGAAATAGCTTAGAGAAACTATTTACTCAGAGGTATCGATAGTAAGTTTTGCCATTATGAAAATTATGCAGTAGATACCTTAGCCAACTTGGGAAGCATTACACAACCAGTGTACCTGAATGATGATAATGGAGAATTCACTATACTAAGGATGTAGACAGACCATCAATATCTACTTTTCTTAGATCTTATCAGAAAACCATTCTTCACATGGCAGATCACATGTGATGCTCCATGTAATGACCAACTACTTGATTTCTTCCATTATGCGGGTCCCGACAAGGTTAATCCAGAACATCATCTCAATCTGGAGATATCTGTTCATGTCATCACCAAGCTCAAGCTCAAGTGGGAATCTTACTTTTCTCCCTACTTAATGTACGATGATGACAAACATGACTGGAATATTCACCACTGCTTTACTTTATTAGCAAAGTGGAGACCACTTACATGGGAACCCGTATTTGATCATGGATAATTGACTCCTCCACTTCTTTCACCAGCCTCTAGCTCATCCTCCATAAGTGAAAATAGCTATTAAGGGGAATATTTGTATAGGCCGTCACTGTCATGTCGACATACCACCTTTAACTGGTTTACCCGGTTACCAAGTTTCCAGTCGTTCCCTACCAGCTATTAGATTATAAATAAGTCCTTTGAGGAAGCATTTTGGGCATGAAGGCTTAGAGTCTTAAGATTCTTAGAAGTTCATAAGCTTATATTTAAGACTAGAGTCTGAGGAATACAAGTAGAGAGTATGCTCTTCTCTTTCTAAGAGAACCAGAAATCAAACCTTGTAATGTCTATTGAAACTAAGTCTTATAAATAGATAATAGTCAGCACTATCAATATTCATCTATATCTGTATTGGTTTGTATATGTTTTTCTGCCATTAATAGAAGAAGCCATATCCATTTGGCCAATAGCCTCCATCACTGGTTCTCCCTAGTTTATAGACTACTGTCTCAATTTGAGACAGTAGTCTATAAACTAGGGAGAACCAGCGACGGAGGCTATTGGCTGAATGGATACAAGTTACAACTTCTTCTATTAATGGCAGAAAAACATATACAAACCAATACATATATAGATGAATACTAGGATAATAGTGCTGACTATTATCTGTTTATAAGACTTAGTTTCAATAGACATTACAAGGTTTGATTTCTTGTTCTCTTAGAGAGAGAAGAGCATACTCTCTACTTGTATTCCTCAGACCCTAGCCTTAATTCTAAGCTTATGAACTTCTAAGACTCTAAAGAATCTAACCCTCGATGCCCACAATGCTTCCGCAAAGGACTTATTTATAATCTAACAACCGGTAGGGAACGACCGAAAACTTGGTAACCGGGTAAACTTTTTAAAGGTGGTATGTCGACATGACAATGATGGCCTATACAAATATTCCCCTTAATAGCTATCTGCACTTCCAGTGGATGAGCTAGAGGGTGGTGAAAGAAGTGGAGGAGTCAATTCTCCATGATTAAATACGGCTTCCCATGTGAGTGGTCTCCAGTTTGCTAATAAATTAAAGTGGTGGTGAATATTCTAGTCATGTTTGTCATCATCGTACATTAAGTGGGGAGAAAAGTAAGATTCCCACTTCAGCTTCAGCTTGGTCATGACACGAACACATATCTCCAGATTGAGATGATGTTCTGGATTAACCTTGTTGGGACCCGCATAACGGAAGAAATCAAGTAGTTGGTCATTACGTGGAGCATCACATGTGATATGCCATGTGAAGAATGGTTTTCTGATAAGATCTAAGAAAAGCAGATATTGATGGTCCGTCTACATCCTTAGTATAGTGAATTCTCCATTATCATCATTTAGGTACACTGGCTGTGTAATGCTTCCCAAGTTGGCTAAGGTATCTACTGCATAATTTGCATAATGGAAAAACTTACTATCGATACCTCTGAGTAAATAGTTTCTCTAAGCTATTTCATGTAGAGAGCTGAAATAGACATTAAATTCTTTATCCAGATGGAATCCTGGATATGGAGGATCAGAAGGGTTCATCATGAAGACTCTGGGAGGTTTTTGACTCAGATAGTTTGCAACTGTGTTTTCTTTTCCTGCGATATGGACAACTTCATAATTATACTGATTTAAATATGCCTACCATCGAACATATTTACCTCTTTCATCTTTGCGACAATGATCCTTTTCTTTGAAAGTGAGAAACCTGGTACAGTCAGTTTTTATTACAAATTTTGGAAGGTGCATTAATTTTAAAGCAAATTTCTTCAAGTAATTGATCACACCATACATTTATTTATCAAAACAAATCCATTTCTTGACATCTGCAGAGAAAACTCCACTTGCATACTTAGCAACATATTCAATGTTGTTTTTTATGAAACATAAATATCCTCCCCATGCACTATCTGATGCATCAGTGTACAAGATAAAATCTTGTGTAGTAGGTACATGCAGAGTGGGAAGACTCTAAATCTTCTGCTGAATTCTTTTGACAACATCATCATGGATTGAAGTCCAGTGTGGCTTTCATTTGGTCAGAAGTTGTTGTAGTGGATCACGATCAAAACCTGCATCAGGATAGATATTATTTACATAATTTAACATTCGTAAGAATCCTTGCAGCTCCTTAGTGTTTAAGGGAGGCTGAAATTCAAGGATTTTATCCTTAATATGAGGTTGGACCTCGAGTTTTTCAGACTTCACGATCATTCCTAAAAACTTACAGGAGTCTAAACACCATTATATATTAGATAGGGACAAAACAATCCTAGAATTTAAATAGAGTTTATAAAAGGTATCTAGATGAGTTCTATGCTCGTCAATATTGTGAATAAAGATTAATATATAATCTATATAAACATAGAGAAAATCTTCACATCCACTTAAGATTTTATCCATTCTTTCCTGAAAGTATGATGGAGCGTTCATCAATCCAAATGGCATGATAGTCCATTCGAAATGTCCAAAAGGACAACTAAATGTTGTTTTGTGTTGATCTTCCTTTTTGACACGTATCTGATAAAATCCTAATTTATAGTCAAACTGAGAGAAAATCTTAGAATTAGCAACCTTTTCTAACAGATATGTTTTATCTGGGATTGGATAAGGGAATGGAATGGTAATAGAATTTAATGGTTTATAATTGATCACCATTCTTTTATTTTTTCTCTTCTTTTCTGATTATTTGTTTACCATGAAAGCATAACAATTAAAATTAGATTGAGAATCTACAATATACTTCCCTTTCTTTAGTTCTTCCATTACAAGCTTCATATCTTCATAGTCATGCGTTGGTATAGGAATATTTTTTTCGCTTTTCATCTTTGCATTTGGTTGGATCTTGATCTCCATCTCTGGCATCTCTTTGTCCCAAAACTTCTGTGGATGTTCAAAGCAAATATTTTGAATGATAGAAGCTTTTAAGTCTGCCAAAGGTTCAGCATTTTGGATTTTGTTCACTACTGGATATTTCTCTGAAGCATAGATCAATCAAGGAGTGCTGATCTTTTCTCCTTGAAGAGTAAACATAATACTCTTTGTTGTACACCCATATGGTGTATATTGATCTATGAAATTACCTCCAAGAAATACATCTACTGGAATTTGTGGCATGGCAAAGAAATCACATTTGAAATTTTTCCCTTCTACCTGTAGAGTTTGTTGGTGACAGTACTTGTCACATCTAAACTCATTTCCTTGTACATCACAGGTAGTATAAACTATTTTTTCTTTTAACAGTTCCCAATTGTCAAAGATTTGCTGTTTATAGAAGGATAGGGAGGCACCAGTATCAATCTAGGCATCATAGGCTTAGCCATTAAGTATTACACTAATATACTGGGAAAACTTTCTAGTAAGGAGATGTACTAGATAATGTGGTTCTAGCTTGGGAGTAGGTTCTGGTAGGACTATCATAACCATCCTAGTTGTATTAGGATCAGGAATATCAGGGATGTCTGGGATATTAATTTCTTGTTCCTCTAAGTATTCTTCCTATATTTTATCAGAAAATTGATGGTGACTTAAACCAGAGTAAGAAGATTCTCCTAAATCTTGGATTCTCATAGATGAAGGTGATCTTCTAGGAAATGAAGGATTATTACTATGGTATGTAGACAGAGCTTGAATTATGGGATTAGGTTTTTGTGGTGCTGGTTCCTTAAATAATTTCCTATTTTTTGTTTCTATAGAAACAAGATTGAATACAAGTGATTGTTGACATACCTGTTCTATTGGCTCTGTTGTTTGATAAAGATTAAAATCTTGGAACCCTTGGGTAAACTCTTTCATATTAGGTTATCTTTGTAACAGTGGCTGGTAAGACATCATTGGAGGTCCTGGTGATGATCTTCTATTAGGATTATATTTGAGTTCATACTCAGATTCATAGTCATCATCTTCTTGTTGCCATCTGTATCCTCTTCCTCCTCTATTGTTCCTGTTGCGCCAAGCATTTTGTCTCCAATTGTTCTATCAGCCTCTTCCTCTGTTGGAGGAGTTCATCATCAAGGTAGGCAGGTTTTCTTCATCCTCTTCAAAGAGTTGTTGTTTTGCTTCTTGTAAAGTGTTAGCAAGATCTTCTAAGAGAGCATCATCTTCATCAGATACTTTTGATTCATCAATAACAGGTTCAAAAGTGTTATCTTGCATATATAAATCTTCTTCTTCTTCTACTACATCCCACCACGCTGCTGCAGTTGGATTAGAGGAAATGGCTTTAACAACTTTGTTTTTGCAATGGCAGTCAGGAGCTTTATGACCAGGTTTATTGCAGATATAGCCGATAATCTGATTGGATTGCGGGTGAGGATGGTGTCACTTACGCAAAAGTGTTCCTTAGGAGCATAGGATCGGCGGTGAGGAAAAGAACGAGGTTGAAACCAAATTTTATGGTGCTTCTTGGATATTTTGTGGACATGATGTTGGGTTTTGGTAAAAGGATTGCAACCATAAGAATCAAGGAAAGTAGGGGCAATGCGTTGTGCTTCAGCTTTTGTAAATTTCTGCTGATATTTACAGTTATCAATGAACTGTAGGATTTGATCTTTGGGGAATTGGATTAACTATTCCCCAAATAATGCTTGTTTGTCATGATCCACACTACATAAAAATCTTGGGTTTGATTTGCAATCCTAAGGACATCCTTGCAATTGATAGCTTGACCTACCCTAATTTAAATTCAAAAGTTAAGATTTACACTAACTTGTACCAAGTACTTCCTTCCAAGAGTTGACCAAGAAAGAAAATATGTGATTTCTTGTAATGCACTTCATCAAAAGACATTCATTGCATTCATTCTAATCATATTAAAAAAATATTTGATTTCACATGTCTTCTCTCATCCTAAAGCATTAAAAGAGTAATCAATTGTGAAATCCATTGGATTATGAACACTTTAAAAAGTAACAAATCTACATTCTAGATGTGTGTGATAGCTTGACCTACCCCAATTTAAATTTACATTTTGCATTTATGTTATTTCTTACCAAGTATTGCAAGGACTGACCAAGTAGGAATTTATGTTATTTATTGTTATACACTTCATTTAAAGATATTTATTGCATTTATTCTAGTCATATAAGAAAAACATCTAATTTCACATGTCTTCTCTCGTTATAAAGCATAAAAAGTGTGATTAATTGTGAAATATTTGGATAATGGGCACTAAAAAGATTAACACTTGTACATCCCAAATGTGTGTGATAGCTTGACCTAAGTACCCTAATTTAAATTTATGCTGACTCTTACCTAGTACTCCTTCCAAGGGTTGACCAAGTATGAATTTATGTGATTTCTTCTTATGCACTTCAATTAAAGACTTATATTACATTTATTCAAATCATAGAAGAAAAAATTATAATTTCACATGGATTCTCTCATCCTAAAGCATTAAAAGAGTAATCAATTGTGAAATATTTGGATTATGAGAACTAAAAAGAGTAAAATAAAAGAATAACAACCCCTCTAACCCTAATACAAGTTTTTTGAATGAAGTAAAATCTTTAGATGTTTCCTTATAGCTTAATACTTGTTTTCTTCTAAGTTGTTTATAATGATTTCATCGGCTTGTACTTGAGAATTCTAATATTAGACATATTGTCTGAAGGTATCATTTATGTATGTGTTTATCTCCATGTATGTATAAAAGACCTTCAATACCTTTCTAAACATAGTTAGGATGTTATGTGATATGTGCTGGATGGATAGAGATATATTCTTCTATTAAGGTTAATTTTGATGAATCTTGTATGTCACTTAATGCTTTAGGATATTTATTATGATTATGGTGATTTATTATTAGTATCGATTATTGACTAACCCAATGCTCAAGATTCTAATCCTCATGTTACATTCCTTGTGTGTGTGTGCCTATATACATGATGTGTTTTCATGATTCAGGACGAAGTCGTAGTTACTCACATGGATGAGGTCCACACATTGTATCGATCACGATCATCTATCTACAACATCTTCTTTAATATGTACATCAATGCACATGTATTTCTTCTCAATGATGCAGGCTTGTAGGTACTAGGCATCGAATTCACCTGGCTTCGCAGGTCTGAGCGTGCCCCAAAATCATCGATCATTGTTGTTGTTGTTATGGAGATAGTACCAGGTCCCGCAAGATTATGCCTATCCCTGATCCTTGTTCCTGGGTTGGGTCCTTTTGGATTTGTCCTTTGGTTGTGGATTGATGTCCGATTATGTTAGATTGGTGTTTTAAGTTGATTATTGTTGATAATTATAGTCACTAGGACTAGGTGAGTATTGATTGTGTGAGTGGAGATTCTCTCTGTGCTTAATGGTATGACCATTTGTTAGTAATTATATGATTGTATTATGGAATTAAATACATGGTAATAAACTTGTCAAGTGTATTCATTAATGTATGTTTTTTTATTAATATTTACCTATATATATATATACATACATACATATATATATATATATATATATATATATATATATATATATATACATATACATA
>MU225359.1:372183-383503 GCA_018584345.1 Thuja plicata
TTTGCATGTAACTCCCTTCTCCTATGAATGCCACATTCATATTGTGTGTGTGACAAATGTGAGATTCCTCTTAAGGAGGAATATCTATTTTCCTTATTAAAGAAAATACAAAATAGTGACATGTCCTACTACTTGGACTGGAGGACAAATACAAATAAGGATACCTTGGTTTATCCTTTTAATTACATATTTTCAACCAAGGAAATATTAATTATAACAAGAAGGATCTCTAATTTCACATGTCTTCTATGATCCAAAAGCACTCAAAGATTAATCAATTGTGAAATGTTTGGATTATGAGCACTAAAAAGAGCAACACATATACATTCTAGATGTGTGTGATAGCTTGACCTACCCTAATTTAAATTTATGCTAACTCTTACCAGGTACTTGCTTCTAAGAGTTGACTTATTATGAATTATGTGATTTCTTGTTATGCACTTTGTTTAAAGATATTTATTTCATTAATTCTAATCATATAAGAAAAATCTCTAATTTTACATGTCATCTCTCATTCTAAAGCATTAAAAGAGTAATCAATTGTAAAATATTTGGATTATGAGCTCTAAAAAGAGTAACAAATCTACACTCTAGATGTGTGTAATAGCTTGACCTACCCTAATTTAAATCTACGGTAACTCTCAACAAGTACTTCCTTACGTAGGTTGACAAGTATGAAATTAACATGTTTTCTTGTTATGCACTTCATTTAAAGACATTTATTACACTCATTCTAGTTATAAAAGAAAAATATATAATTTCACACGTCTTCTCTCATCTTAAAGCATAAAGAGTAATCAATTATGAAATATTTGGTTTATGAGCACTAAAAAGAGTAACAAATCTACATTCTAGAGGTGTGTGATAGTTGGGCCTATCCTAATTTAATTTTTTTCTAAGTCTTACCAAGTACTTCCTTCCAAGGGTTGACCAAGTATGAGTTTATGTGATTTTTTTATTATGTGGTTCATTTAACGATATTAATTCCATTCATTCTAATCATAGAAAAAAATTATAATTTCACGTGCATTTTCTCATACTAAAGCTTTAAAAGACTAATCAATTGTGAAATATTCAGATTATGAGCACTAAAAATTGTAACATAATCAATCCATTTAACATTAAAAATTAACTATATTTTAAGACAATGAAGTAAAATTTTCTTGTCTAATTTCCATATGATTTTTTTAAAGATTTAATAGACAAGTTTTATCATACAATTTTTTTCCACGTGTTACTTAAGAAAAATTTGAAACAACTATGATTTACTCATTATGAAATCATACACTGTTGGGATATTTTTAAGATGTTGTTGGAGATTATGCATATATGTGCTAACAGTAATGTTTTTTCATTGATGTCAACATATTCCTATTGTTGATGATAGTGTTCTTGTGTATTTTTGAGATGTCCAGTGACAATATTATTGTGATGCGACTACTATATTGAATATCATATGTTGCGAAGGTACAAATGGTTTCATTGATGTCTGTAGTTGATCTATGTCAAATTATAGAGGTCTAAATAATTATTTGAGTGAGCTATGAAGGATTTATCAGAGACTGGTATTTTGGTTGTTCAAGAAGAGACAATGTTTCAGTTTTTAGATCAGTGTGGATCAATTATGCAATATTATTTGTTGCTATCCCGGTGGTGAGTACAGGACATGGATGTGTGTCCTCACCTCAAGTGGTTCATGATTTGGATTCTGGAAAGCTATTTTTCTTTTATGATAGTGGTTTTCCTTAGTGTTTCCTGATGAACGGTGCAGAGGTGAGTATGAATTATGAGACAGATTTGTTCTTGTTGATGTCATGGAATTTCATGTTGCTTACTGATGTTTCTAGATCATTTCCTATTTGTTTTGGTGGATCGTGTTGGATTATGTGATCAAATTTGATGTTTTTTCATGATACATGTTGGTGTTCTTATTGTTCTTTGCCGACATGGTGGTGTAGCATGTTGCGAGGGATTGTGGCATGATTTATCGATTTGAAGCGTGTTCGAGGATGTTATTATTGATCATTGTTATGTCTTATCCAACATTCAATGGATCACATTATGTATTGAGCCTTAATGAATTAATATTTTGTAATTAGGTCCCTGGCTGACCTAGTTGAGATAAATTTGATGTAATGTATATAAAGATGTCATCATTTATGTTGTGAAGGTGCGAGTGTGTGTGAGAGATGCTGAGAGAAGAGGTATGAGTGAAATTTACAATTGAGACAGAGATTTGGTGCGCTTCATTGGAATTGTTTTGGTATATCAATGATGTTGTCTGTCAGTTTGTGAATTTAGACAATTTATGCATTATGATTTGTGATCAAAGATTGTTGTAAGGAAGTGACCCTTCCTTTGGGTTGAAGCCTGTGTTGTATTTGATTACCTTGGTATTATGTGTTGATTACTATGTTATGTTCCTGCATTCATTTTTATCATTCAGATCTAAGATTAAGTTCATAATTTGGTTAAAGGTTTTGAGCTTTTGGACACAACTGATTCACCACCCCCCTCTCGGTTGTGTATGTTTCCTTAATTATAACAATTGGTATTAGAGCTAGTGTCCTTTTTTTGAAGCTTGACCACTTGAGGAGATCTGGGATGACAACCTTTAAGGAGAGTCTAATAGTTGATGGTACAAACTATGCTATATGGAAGGAAAAGATGATTGAACACTTGAGATGTATTAGTGAAAAACATTGGGATGTTACAAAGAAGTCTTACACTCCTCCTACATATCTTTCTATTGCGACTCCTGATGAGAAGAAGCAATATGAATACAACATGAGAGAAAAAGAAGCCTTGTTGAGTGCCCTATCAGATGCAGAATATACAAATGTTATAGTATTAGAGACTGCACATTAGGTATAGATAAAGTTTGAGACACTACATGAAGGATATGCATTCATGAAGCAAGCCAAGTTGTAAAGTTTGAAAGGAAAATATGAAGCAGTGAAGATGAGCGAAGACAAGAACATTAATTCCTATGTGAATAAGATCACAAAACTTGTTTGTACAATCAGATGCATTGGTGGAACCTTGGATGAAGAAGAAACTCTTTCTAAGATCCTAAGATCCTTGCTTCCTACTTACAATCATAAAGTGTCGTCTATTAAAGAAATTAGAACTATGAAAAGAGATACACTGATCGGTAAGTTATCTTCTTCTGAAATGAGAGGATTTGTAGATAGTCTTCCTAAAGTTGAATATGCATTTAAAGATACTATTTCTAAGGATTAGAAAATATATTATTCTAGAAAAATTTCATCTAAGTATGTATCTATATATGCTAAGGAATGGGAAGAAATTGAAGAAGAAGAAAGGAAGATTGATGAGCTTGAAGCCCTAATTGTAAAGAGACTACCTAAGGGATATGGTAAGTATCAAGGAACGATACCTTTGAAATAATTTTCATGCAATAATATTGGTCATATTTCTTCAAGATGTCTGGATAAAGAACCTAAGTAAAAGCCTAAGAAATTCAAGTCTAAATATCAGAAGAAGTTCTATTATGTTGTTGATGAAGGTGTGACTAATGATGAATACAAATTGAGTGAAGATGAGATTTTGTTTACTTCCATCAAAGATGAAAATCCTAGTTTTGTGAATGAGGAAAGAGCCTTGGTTTAGCATGTGGATAAAAAGATCAATGGGTTATTGATAGTGGTTGTTCTCAACACATGATCAAAAAAGCATGATGGTGGTGTTGTCATATTTGGTGATGACACTCCTTGTATGATCAGAGGGAGAGGTTATATTAATTTTGATGGTAAGAATAAAACTTATGATGTTCTATATGTGGAAGGTTTGAAATATAATATTTTGAGTGTCGAGAAGCTAGTTGATAATTAAATTAGGTTACAATTTACAATTAAAGGATGGAATATGCAAGATTATTGGAAGCTCTAGAATTAATATTTCCATAGGAAGAAAGACTAAAGGTAATGTATTTCATTTGGAATATTCTAAGAATAGATGCCTGATTTCTAAGATTGATGATATTTGGTTATGGTACAAGAGATTTTGTCATGTAAAATTTGATAACATTGTGAAGATAAGAACTACAAGATTTGTTAGAGATCTTCCTAAACTGTTGAAGCCTGCTAATGCAATGTATAAGGAATATCAATTGGGTAAGTTGAATAAGTCCACTTTTAAGAGAGAATTTTTCTTCAAGTGGAATTCTATATTTGGTGCACACTGAATTATGTGGTCCTACAAGAACAAGAAGCTATTATGGGAACATGTATTTCATTTTATTCATTGATGGTTATTCTAGAATGATGTGGGTTACATTTTTTAAAGAGAAATCTGAAGCCTTTGACAAATTCAAGATTTTCAAAGCTATGGTTGAGACTAAAACAAGATTGAAGTTGAAATGGTTGAGATCAGACAGAAGTGGTGAGTTTACTTCCAATAAGTTTAAAAACTTTTGTGAAAAGCATGGAGTAAAGAGACAAATGTCTTCTTCATGATCCCCACAATAGAATGACATCACATAAATAAGAAATAGAAATATTCTAGACACTACTATAACTATGATGATTGAAGGAGATGTTCTTAAGATCTATTGGAGAAAGGTTTCTAGCACTGTAGTATGATAATCCTTAAAGGATCAAACGTTGTCATTAGAATTCAAGCAGACAATTTTGGTCGGTCGGTCAACATTCACCGACCAACAACATTCACTGAGCGAAAATGTTCACTAAGCACAATGGTCACTGAAACATTTTTAACACCAAGTAGTTATCAGTCTACAGAGACATAACCAAGTAGAGACATCACCGAGCACCAGTCTAACCGAGAGACTATTTTAACACTGAGAAAAGAGGATCTGAACTACATGTCAGCTAAAGCACTTTAGTCTTTAAAATAGATTTTTTCTTAGCTGGACAACCGTTTCTTATGGATCAAGAAAAGTGTAAATGATGGATTTAATTAGTTTAACTTATTGTATTCATGCAAACTAGGAGATCAAGGTCAAGTTGTAAACGTTTGATCTTAGAGTTATTCAAGAAAATCATGAAACCTAATTAGGTCAAAATATTGTATGTATAGATGTATAATCAATCAAGAACATGATGATTATAGCCGCCAAGGACATCTATGGATTAGACAGAGGTTTTCATGTAGAAGGATAGATAAAGAAGAATTTAGTTATGAATAACTACATTGAAGGCTACCAAGAAGAACATAGGTATTATCCATCATAATAGGTAATACATATATTTTGTGAACTTAATGGATCTGTAAACAACAATTCAAGATTAAAAGCTATCAGGTCATCTATATTTTTTTCTACTCTCTAACAGTTGTAGAAAACACAAAAAATGCTTCAAGAAGGTGGACTTAATAGTCTTATTGTAAATCCCTTAACTGAGTGCACACATACATTGTGTTGCTGAAATATCTTAACCGGGTATACTTAACAAGTCTAACATGTTACTCCTAATAGGATAAGATCATCAAAATTGATCACAACTTGTATCCCTAATAGACACCTTCCATTCTGTAGATAGTAAAGCTTTGTGGGTTTCATCCCCACCACAGTTTTTACATTCTAACAAGGGTTTCTATGTTACGAAATACTTGTGTCATGTGTTAATGAGTTTCATGAATATTTCAATGTTTGTTTACATGGATTTACATTTATGCTATGATATTGCATGCATGAAGTAGAAAAGAAACAAAGGTCGGTTATACAAGAAATGATTACTAAGGTTTAAATTGATAAAAAATTTAAAGGTACTAATTCACCCCTCCCCTCTTAGTACACACCCTTCTATTATTCCAACAATTGGTATCAGATCTAGATCTTTTATTTGGAAAATTTTAAACACTTGAGAGAAAAGATCATACAATGGAAAGGTATAAGCTTGATGAAAACATTGAGAATCAGAAGTTGCAAATACAAATTTTCTTTGAGAAATACAAAGAGCCAAAAAACAAAATGAAAGAGTTATTGGATGAAAGAAAATTCATGGCATCTCGCTACAATGAAACTAACTATCATGAAGAAGAGATACTTTGACCTATTTGATTCATCTGGATCAGGATCTAGTAATACATTTGACACATCTAAAGAAACCATTGTAGACCTAAATAAAATCAATCAACATCTTCTTGAACAAGTGAAAGTATTTCAGATCGGTCAAGAGACACAAATGGTAAGAATGATTGATGTTATGAATAATGCAAGACAAGTTGAACAAAAAAGAACTTTAGCTATTGATGACAGGAGAAAAAATACTGAAAAATTTCAAGAGAAAGAATCTAAGATATAGAGACTCACTAAACATCACATTGAGATCACCAATCAAATAGTTCTTATGAGTCATGAAGCCAACAAAGTGAACATAGAACTTAATGGAAAATTGGAAGTTATTGGTGAACTAAAAGAAGAAAATGAGAAACTGAAGCATGAAGCAAAGATTCAAAAACAACATAATGATATGATCAAGAAAGCTGAAGACAGTACAAAAATATGTTGGAAAGTTGAATTCCTAAGGAAGCATGACTTACTTTGTGTTGTCAATCATGGCAAAAAAGTCATACTAAGTTTCTGTCAAAGATAACTTAGAAGATAAAATGACTAACTACTGAAAATAGGACAGACAGAGAGATACAGAGATCAACACATCAGCGCACGTGTTAGAGATCACACCAGAACATGCATGCTTAGATGTATACTCTATAGTGTATATACATGCTAGATCCAAATGTGCAGAGTACAAAACATCAGTACGGATAAGTTACAGATAGATTAGTAGACCTGCAGTCCAGGAAATAGAGCATGGAAGCCGACTATAGTTTTGATCAGCGTGTATGATTTTATAATGTAATGGCTAAGCACATTTAGTTATAAGTTTTCAATAATGTAATTAATGTTATTGTAAACATGCTTGCGCTGACTTGTTTGAAAGCATTGTATATTTTTGTTTTAGGGCCGCCTAGTTATTTGTTTTGGGTCGCACCTATTCAGAATTGAAGATATAAGTATGTAATGTAAAGATATGTTACAAGAATCGATGATTATGTAAGAAGAAGTTATAGAGGGACATCATAATAAATTCAGAAGATGATATAGCTCTTTGAAGAAATAAGAGCATCAACACATACATAGAACTGATCAGAAAATAGTGTCACTACAGCAGTTCATTTTTGATATAGTGCATATCAACATTTAGAGGGTTGTAGCCTTCATCTTATTGGATAGTGAGTCCACCACCCCTAACAGAGTTATTTTAAAAGACTCTTAACAGGGTTAGACCCTTAACTAGGTCGTTGTACTTAATTTGTAAAGACTTCTTCTAATAGGGAAAAGGAACTTTAACATGTTCATTATACCTAGTACAATATTTTGTGATTACTAATCCCCACCAGAGTTTTCCTTTGATCAAGGTTCTCCATAATCAAATCATGTTTTATGTGTTCTTGTGTTAAGATTCTTGAATGCATATTTGTTTTATGTTTAATTGGCTGAAATATACAAAATAGATAAACACTGATTCACCCCCCCTCTCAGTGTTTCTAACAATTGGTATCAGAGCTCTAGTCCTCTGAAGGAAAGTTTAACCACTTGAGGAGATCATGGACTCAGCTGAAGCAAAACATTTGAAAAATAATCTTGAAGCAGCTCTTGAAGATCTTGACAGATTTGAGAAGGAAAATGAAGAACTGAGATTGAAAAATGATGGCTCTCAAATACTTTTTAAAATGCTAAGAAAAGATCTGAAAGATTGTTCTACAAGTGATCTAGGACAAATGGTCAAAAAGATTTATGAAGAGAAGAAATCTCTAAAACATAAACTTGAAGATCTGGAGGAACAACTTACAGATAGCCAGAACACCATTGAAGACAAGATTAAAGAAAGCAATCAACTGGAAGAGGAACTTCTGCAGGCAAACATGAAAGTCTTGGAATTAGAAAACATAAAGAAGAAGTTTGAATCTGAATTAACAGAAGCAAAAGACAAGATTGATAAACTTCACACAAGTTCTGATTTGATTCAATCCCAGCTCAATGCGCAAAGAAAAAAGGGGAACACTTCTAGTCTTGGATTCAATACAGCACAAGATAAAATCAAATCATCACAAGAGAAAGAAAAAACATTTGAAGCATCTTCAGAAGCTAAGAAAGTTGAAGATACTATAGAGGTTATATCTGAACAACCTAAAAGAGAAATCAAGCAAGTTAACAGAACTTGTTATGCATGCAATAAACATGGGCATTTGGCAAGAGATTGCAAAGAGGTAAGACCTTTTAAAGGTTATTGTTACTCCTGTAACAAGTTTGGTCATAGGGCTGTACATTGCAGAACAAGTCATAAGAATCAACATCAATAGAATCACAGAAGTATGAATCAAGACAATCAAAGAAATCAACTCTCAAGAAATTTACAAAACATTACATGTCAGATATGCAACTACAATGGACACATAGAAAAGCAATGCATCATGATGAGAAAGAACATCAGACCTCCTATCATTTGTCACACATGTGGAAAGACTGGACATATCACAAGGTTTTGCAAATCCAAAACTCATAAACAAGAGGATCCCAAAAAGTCTCTATTTGAAGAGAAAGGAGAAGTCAATTTTATCAAAGCAAATGAAGATTCAAGAAAAATATGGGTTGAAGTTAAGAAGGACAAAAATGCTGACAAAGTAGTCGATGCATCCTCAGTGGACACACCCTCTACTTCTATCTGAATAGACCTTCTTGGTCTTAGGGGGAGCTATTCTAGCTCAGAACCCCTGCGTGGTTGGTGTACTCACATCAGAGTATGCACCTTTGGATTCATGGTTAAAAGCTCATATTACAGCTATGTGCATTCACACATTATCTAAAATACATCGGGATCAAAGTTTGAAAATCTCTATGCATGGTTGCAAGAATTAAATGCAGTAGATCATATAAAAAAGAAGTTTGTAGCCAATCATTTTCACAATTACATTTGAGAGAATAGAAATTGAAGAGAATTAGAGCACTAAGACATCAAAGTACAAAGGCATAAATAGTTTGGTAGTTGGAACGAATGATAATCAGTTTGAAGCGGAGCCCTAGCCGTCGCTCCATTTCAGAATTTTGTGAAAACCCTACATAAGAAAACAAACAAGTAAGTATGGCAACCCCAGTTGTGTTTGATATAGTAGAGAGGAATAGGTTCATATTTAAGAAGAATCCATTTAAATCCATACTAGATGCTGTGGAAGGGGCTTTCTCCAAAACCCCACTTGGCGTTGTTCACGTGGAAGATATCTGCACGTACATTTACTATAAAAAGGAATCATTAGGAGATGATAATATAGCTTCTCACATGGCATCAATGCTAAATAAAGACTTCACATTCAAAGATGAGTTCGCACACTTATAAGATAACCCTATTGTCAAGTATTTGAATGCGCATGAATTTGAAGAACCAGAATGGGTGAAAATTCTGTTAAGCAGAATTCATGATGATCTTTTCTGGATTGGAGATGTCCCAATTTGAATCACTACTGAACTAATCCATCAGTTAACCAGACTTCCAATGACTAGACCTATGCTTCCCACTGGCAAGGATGTCAAGAAGCAAATTGAGAAAGTTTTTTTGTCTAAGAGTGATAGGTGCGGAATGACAATTGACCCTATCAAGGAAGATGACATTAAACTCACGACTATGATACTTGGATACAATTTTCACCATGCAAGTAGGTTGAATAGTGTCTCTACTGCAACAGTTCTTGTAGCTATTAGAATAGTAAAGGACAACACCCAATACAACCTATGTGAGATCTTGCGCGGTTAATTGATTGACAATATCTGAATCATCAAGCATGACAGAAGCAAAACATTCAGGTTTGGATATCTGATCATCTATTTATATCACCATATAGTTGGAAAGGTTGTAGACCTTTATCTAGACAAAAGAAAACCTACAATGACTCAGATATCTCTTAAAGCCACAGTAGAAAGTAGTGCAAGAGATAAAATGGATATGGACATAAAGATATTCAGGGTAAAAATGCAAAGCAGGTTTAGAATATCTGAGAAGATAGTTGAAAAATACAGAGATATAATATGCTTTATGGTAGAGACAGATTGCACATGCATGGAGACTGTTGAGCCTAGAACTAAGTGGATTCATCCACTAGGGTATGAGGTTGAATACCATGTGTTAGAAGGATATGCGTAGGTATTATTATCAGCACCTAAAAACCCTAATGAACCTAGATGGGGCACCTACAAAGAAAAGACTGATGAAGTGGATATTGAACTATAACTTGTTGTTAACAAGAGGCAAGCATATAGAATGATATCCAACATTCTGAAGAAACATGGAGTCACACAAGAAGATTTGGATAAGGCAAAAGAAGCCAAAATTGCACAAGTTAAAATTGAGAAAATTGTTGAAACTCAGAAGAAGAAGCAGAAGAAAAATGAGGAGAGTACCAGTGTGCCTACCACAACCATTGATCTAGACACTTATCCACCTTCTATACCTAGCAAGAAACCAAGAGGAAGGAAGCAAGTAGCTACAAATCATCCATCCTCAAGAGCTACTTGGAGCAAAGCTAAGAATATTCAAGCTCCTCCTGAGGTAGGCTTTAGACCCGGTCTAAATATCTTGAAGAATAGGATTGTAAATGAAGGAAGATTGGATACACTTTCCAATGTCTATGAAAAATATCAAGAAATTTATAAGACTAAGATACATTCTATGGTCATATCTCATATGATCAAGTTTAAGAAATCAGTTCTGAACTTAAGACAGTAATTCCAAATCAATTATGGAACATATTGGAGATCATGAAAAGACATGCTATAGAAGAAGACATGAAGATTAGAGAAGGTACCTTGGATACTCTTCTTCCTATTTGTTCACATGATGAGAAGGCTATTCTATTAGATCTAGTAAAACCTCATCTCCGTAGTAAGACAAGAACTCTACAGATTATGAACAAAGAATATGAGCAGGTTGGAAAGGAGACTGAAAAGGAATTTTCTCAAGTATTTATGGACAGACATATGTATCCACCAATGACGCCTGCAGCAAAGGTCACCCCAGCTCCTCAAAAATAGGTTACAACTCCAGAAATTCAGATTGCACCTATGACAGGTCCACAGGATTCAGCGCCCATAGTGACAATGACTTTTGAGACAGCTAAAGATACAGGAGATACTATAATAGTTGAAAATGTCAAGACATCTATGACAACTTCTGATAATGATATGAATAAGGTTGATGAAGCAATGAACACAGATGACACATCCCTACAATAGAATGAAGTTCCTTCCATTGATCCAATAGACTTGGATAAGGAGAAAGATACT
>MU225359.1:397009-408454 GCA_018584345.1 Thuja plicata
TGTATGGCTGAAGTAGTTAATATAAATTAGTGATAAAAATCACCTAGGACATTAAATCTGATTTAATAATAAATTATGCCAAAGTAACATTGTCTTGACATAGCAGGGGGTATGATCACACCTAGGGCAAATAGGGTTTATGGTCGGTACAGACCAAATCCAAGTGGTTACAGGGTAAATTGCACAACATGTGGTAGATATTGACATATAGCTGCTAACTATATGGGAAAATGGATACGAAGATCTAGAAACTGGACTAACCTTGGAATAACATGCTTACACTGTCATAAGGTCAGACACTTAAGCAAGGACTGCAAAGACCGGGTGACAAAGTCAAACACTTTTGAAAATGGAAATACTATTGAAGACATCAGTAGAATGAGAAATCAAATGTGGAGGAGAGCTTCAAACAATGATAACACTAGAGAAAGCACTACAGTTGGTGATGCCTCATCCAAGGGATCAGGTGATTCCACCATCTGCACCTAAGAAATACAAGTAAGTATGGAACTACACTCTAAAAAGTTGTATTTTACATCAGTTCCTATATTCATTGAGAATTTGCCTAATTACCATGAATGAAGATGCACTATGGTATTGCATGTTATGTTTTGTGAATCTAGTATGGTCAGTTAATATAAACTGAGAATAAACTACACATCGATAAACATATGAAAGATAACCGAGTTGACACTATATACCAAGCATCGATGGTAAACATACAAAAGATAACCAAGTTGACACTATATACTGAGGATCATCGGTAAACATATGAAAGATAACCAAGTTGACACTATATACCGAGCATCGTCGGTAAACATGTGGAAGACAACTGAGTTGACACTTTGTACCGAGTATTGTATACTCACTGAGCTAAAGTCTTTAGTGTGTTAATTGAGAATCTCTGCTTTGTCGACCGAGTGGTAGGTGAAGAATTTAATGCATCACTTAGGTTATATTTTCCTATAGAAGGGAAAATGTGAACTTATTTGTTCACTCAGCGTTTAAGAGCAAATTATAGAGCAAGAAGAGTGATTCATAGTGACAACATTGTAGAGAAACTCACAACATCTCTAAAGCAAATCCAATAGATTTCAAGCACTTATCAAGAACATCTAGTGAGTATCTAGACCTACCAAGCTATCAGGTTATTTACAAAGAAGCCCTAATTTTATGAAAAATGGAAACCACTTCCCGAACCTCGAAGATCAAAATGGAAAAGGATAAGAAGGTTGTTCTTATCAAGAACTCGACCTGTGAAAAACCTAACTACAAGTTCTGCACTAAGGTTGTTGCTCAACCTGATGACAAAGGAGTATTTTCAAGTATCCCACCTAGGGTTTTTTTTGGTCAAAGACATCCGAGCATAAATTCACTACAAAGTTGTAGGGATTGGAGATGTTGAACTTGAAGAAGCTTATCAAAATCTATGCAAGGACAGAAACCTGAGGGATGAATCCAAACACATTGAAGTGAAAGGGTTAGCCAATGCCCTACTATTCTCAAAAGAAATCAAGATAGAATGGATTCACATTGTGCTTAGCCAAATGAATGACAGTAAAAGGTGGCTATATGAACCTAAACCAATCACAAAGGATGTGATTCATGCAGTAACAGGATACCCAATCACCGAGAAGACAAAATCCCTAAGGCACCCTAGACGCCCCAAGATTGAAAAGCTAACTGGAGTCGAATGGGACAATAGAGGTCTGAAAGTGAATTCAATCACTGACCCTAAAATAAAGTTGGGGCATATGTGATTGGATACAAGATATCTCAAGCAGGTAGAATGAACAAAATTTCTTGTGGAGTAGTTGACATGACCTACAAGATAGTAAAGAAATGAGTACAACTAGACCTAGCCGAGATGCTGCTGAAACAACTAGAAGAAAACATGAGAACCATTAATCAGCCCGATCTAATACATGTAAGTTTAGTTCTCTATTAATGTGCACATTCTTTTACTTTCAGATATTCTTTCCTTCAGTTGGTAATGTCACTTGGGACACAAACTGACCTATTACAACACAGATTAGTGATTACATTAAATCACTAGGAGATAATTTTATCCCATTGCTGGATGCATACTTCAAAAAATTTAAGGATAGGATGCATAAGAGGATGAGAATACCTATAGAGTTGGTTGAAAAATACAAAGATGAGATATGCTTTGTAGTTGACACTAATACTACACTCATCAAAGCTGCCAACCCAAGAATAGCATGATTACCACCATTGGAATATGAAATTGGCATAGATCAGGCTACAGAAGCCATTAAAGCTCTACTAAATGAACCAGTTGACAAATCTATAAGAATATTTGGCACATATGAGGAAGCCAAGTCAAGAATAAAGACTGGCTCAGTAGTCTAGAAAATAGGGAAGAAGCAAACTCAAATGGTGAAAACACTTAAGAAGAAACTCTTGGTAACTGATGAAGAGTTGGAACAAACAAAGGATATCACCAAGGAACAGTCACATGTTGGTGTAGCAAAAGACTTAAGTGATTCAGAGTCTACCGAATTAGATGCAGAGCCTCCATAGGCCAATAAAACAAAAGTTACTGGTGTAACAACTACATCTAGGACAAGAAGCAAAACAACTAAGGTAGAATCACCACCATTGAAGAAAGGCACAGTAAAAACATATCAGAAAATAAAATCCTCAATTGAGAAACAAGCACCGAGACAATGAAAGAGATATGTAAGAGGAAGAGAGGACAAGGATGATAATGTAGAAGCAGAAAGAGAATAGAGAATCCAAGCATAAAATACCAAAATGCTAAAGACAATTGATGAAATTGCAAAGTCAATCATCAACACAGGCAGTATATCACATCCTAAGATTAGACAATGGGTAAATCTATCTACTAAGGATCAGGACAAAATAGAAGAAGCAGTCATTAAAATTAAGGTAGAATACAAATATGCACCTCTACAGTTTGGAACTCATATTCCAAAGGAGCTACAAGATAAATATTAGCAAGGTGGACATATGCATTGCACATGGAAAAACATATGAGAGAAAGAATCTTAGTTAATTTCATGTCCAATTCCACTATTGGAGAAATTGAATAAAAAATGAAGGAGGATGCAAAGAAATTTTATGGAAAAACAAGAGCATACAAGGTATTGCAGAACAAGCTTGAAGATATTGACATAGATAGAATTAATATTTGGAATCAAATCTTTAATCCACCCGAGAAGATACTAGCTCTAACTGAGATTTCTCACAATGAGGAAAAGGAGGCCACACCGAGCCCCAAGCACATTTTCATCAACGACACTGAGGATTTCAATCCTATTGATTTGAAAATAGAGGCAAGTAAGGCCATGGATGATATGCCTCAAATATTGAAATAATTAGGGGAAACACCAGACATCACTATAAAAGATATCACTCATTGTGATTCTGATGATAATTTCAAGGCTAATGAAGATGTCTATATTTCCACCTAGAAAACAAAGGAAAATGACACTACTAATGTTGCACATGCACAAATACCAAGTAATATGGATTTATTGATACACGATATCATTATAATAACTAAAGAAAAGGAGAAAACACATGAGCCTGAAATAAACACACCAATGGACAAAGGTGATGAACAAGGGAAAAAGATAGATAAAAGTGGAGAGGAAAAACTGAGTGATGCACTCACTGACGATAGTAAAATGGAAGACAAGGTTGTAGACCAAGAAAAGGTTGATGTAGAGATGTCTACAACCAACCAATAGGTACTGATCAAGAAACCTAGCCATGACACCACACCTCCCAAGAAATCAATGACAGAACCCGAGAAAAAAAGGGCTCTTGCCATTGTACCTCACTCCCCTATATCAAGCAACATTCTAAAGAAGAATAAGAACAAGAAAAATAAAGCACCCAGTACCCTTGAGGAGATCATAGACATACCCGATTGTGATCCAAGACCACTTGATCCCAAGTCACTAAAAAGGTATGGAGAGTTATGCAAAATGAAAGCACAATAGGACAAGCTCAAAATGGAACACACAAATACTCAAGTCTTAGAAACAACAAAGGAGATTCTAATGCAGGTAGTTTCTGACACTCAGATTGATCAAAATGCACCCCTCATTGATCAACTAGCAGTTATGACTGAGACAATCACACAAAAGAGTGTAGATGCTGAGAAGGTCATTGAAGAAAGAGCAGAAGAGAAATATTCCTACAAACTAACAAAGAAAATCAGCCAAGAAGTGGCAGTAAACAAGGTGAAACTTTTTGAACTGGTAACAACATTAGAACCTGTTATTTAACAATTAGTTACCTTAGTTAAAAAGTTGTGTACTATAGAAAACTTCACCACTGATCATGATGCACAAATAGCTAAGTTGAATGAAGATCTAAAAGCTAGTGCACAAATTATTTCAACCGAGCCAAATGCATTCCAATTGCATTATGAAAAGCTATTTGAATCTAAATGGTAAAGACTTGAAATACAAAAGGAAGAAAGAAAAATTAGAGATGAAGTAAATGAGCAACAAGCCATGTTACTATTGAATCTCACATTGCTAATGAAACATATGAATATGAAAAAGACTAATATCCACCACAAAGATGTTAGTAGCTGAAAGCATCTATGACATGCATGCTCAAATCACATCGGAGCACATGACCCTACAACACCTGAAGGTGAAATGGGAAAACCTGGTGGCAGACATCAAGAAATCTCATAAGCACATTCTTGACAAGTTGTAAGTTATACACCTTTTTCATTAATTTCAAAAAAGGGGGAAACATGTACATACATTATATCTACATACAGAGAGAATGCACATAGGGGGAGTCATTGTATAAGTAAAGAACTTGGTATATATATATTGTACATATTAGTTTTTGATACTAATTCCAAAAGGGGAGATTGATAATCCTTAAAGGATCATAAGTTGTCATTAGTATTCAAGTAGACAGTTTTGGTCGGTCGGTCAACATTCACTGAGCAACAACATTCACCAAGCGAGAGTGTTCACCAAGCACAGTGGTCACCAAAACATTTTTGAACACTAAGCACTATATCAATCTACAAAGACATAATTGAGCACAGACATCATTGAGAACCATTCTAACCGAGAGATATTTTTAACACTAAGAAAAGTGGATCTAAACTACACATCAGCTAAAGCACTTTAGTCTTTAAAATAGCTTTTTTCTTAGTTAGACAACTATTTCTTGTGGATCAAGAAAAGCGTAAATGATGGATTTAATTAGTTTAACTGATTGTATTCATGCAAACTAGGAGATCAAGGTCAAGTTGTAAACCTTTGATCTTAGAGTTATTCAAGAAAATAGTGAAACCTAATTAGGTCAAAGCATTATATATATATATGTATAATCAATCAAGAACATGATTCTTGTAATCGCTAAGGACATCTATGGATCATACATAGGTTTTCATGTAGAAGGACAGATAAAGAAGAATTTAGTTATGAAGAACTACATTCAAGGCTACTGAGCAGAATAGGGGTATTATCCATCACAATAGGTGATACATATATTTTGTGAACTTAATGGATCTGTAATAAAAAATTCAAGATTTCAAGCTATCAGGTTATCTATATTTTTGTCTACTCTCTAACAATTGTAGCAAACAAAAAAATCCTTCAAGAAGGTGGACTTAATAGTCTTATTGTAAATCTCTTAACCAAGTGCACACATACATTGTGTTGCTGAAATATCTTAACCGAGTAGACTTAACAAGTCTAACATGTTACTCCTAATAGGGTAAGATCATATGAAGCGATCACAACTTGTAGCCCTAACATACACCTTCCATTCTGCAGATAATGAAGCTTTGTGGGTTTCATCCCCACTGTATTTTTTTACCTTCTAACAAGGGTTTCTGCTTTACCAAGTACTTGTGTCATGTGTTAATGAGTTTCATGAATATTTCAATGTTTTTTTTACATGCATTTACATTTATGCTATGATATTGTATGCATGAAGTAGAAAAGCAACAAAGGTCGGTTATACAAGAAATGATTACTAAGGTTTAAATTGATAAAAGTTTTAAAGGTACTGATTCACCCCTCCCATCTTAGTACACACCCTTCCATTATTCCAACACAATATATACATTTAATTGAGTAAAAATAAAGAAAGGATCCAATAAGACACCTTATTAACTTTGGTATGGTCATATTCCTACAATGAAGTATTTTAGAATTTTTGGAAGAAAATGATATATCAGAAGAGATAAAGACTTACGAAAATTTGATCCTACATGTGATTAAGGAATCTTTCTTGGTTATTCTACTAAAATAAAAGCATACAAATGTTATAACCAAAGGTTTAAAAAGGCAATTGAAAGTGAAAATTTTTAAGTTGATGAAAGTTATCAGAAAAGAATCAGATCTTATAGATATGAATAAGATGATGAAGAAGATAATTATATTGTGCAAGCATAGAATCATAGTCAGAATGGATTGGTAGAAAAGAATGAAGAATTTTATATTGAGGAAGAAGTGGAAACACAAGAGTCTTCTACAAAATAAAATCTGAAGACTCAAAGGTATGTTGGTGTAGGAGCACTCTTAAGGTCTATTGAAAGATCTTAATCAATTTTGGCTTGTAGGTTGGTTTTTCCAACCATCCATGAATAAGGACTAAGTATAAAGTACCTAGTGTGTGTTTGAGGTGTGGTTTAGGTTTGGAAAGATTAGGGTTGTGTTGTTTCAGTCTAGTTGATTCTAGGAGTCTAAGTCCTAGAAGTCAACTCAAAATTCAAAGAGTTGACCAAAGTCCCAAATTGGGAATATTTTTAATGTTTTGTTATTTTATAACCTTTTGAGGTCAATTGGTAAAGTTTAGAACCAATTAGGACACTCAACTTGTGAAAATGGCAATTTTGACAAAAGTTGTCAAAGTTGTCATGGTAACATTTCCTAGATTTTAGGAATCAGCCATTAAGGTGCCCAAATCCTGACCAAATCATCTAGGTAGATGGGATAGGAGTATATAAGTTGAATACAACCCTAATTTGTCAGTTAGTTCTCATGTTGTACAGACTGATTGCAAGGAAGAACCAATTTACAGTGTAAATTTGTGATAGAGCCATCATCCATCACTTTATTGGATTAAATGGACTAAATGAATGATTGGATAGTGTTTGCAATGTAGTTTCCAAGATTTGTGTGGTTTTATTTTGTTAGTTTGTACATTCTAGTTAAGCTTTGTCAAATTATTTGTGTTTTGCAAGTTCACTGGCCAGTTTTGGTCCAGTTATGTAATTTATGGGTTTCTTTGGAGTTCCCATGACTCAAAATCCATGAACACTTGGAATCCAATAGGACCTTGTACATACTATATATATCGCTTGTGGAGTGTGTGAGTGTAGGGAAGGCTTGATAACAGTCAGCCCTAGGTGAGTGGTGAGCATTCTGGCTAGCGTAACTGAACAAGACAGTGGAAATGGAGATTGCAGTTTGATTGGTATGAGCCAATCAAGTTTGGAGAAGTGAGGAGGCATGTGGTACAGACCTTCTAGTGGAGGGACAAATTCAGAGGAGTCCAACTGATCAAAGAAAGAAGAAAAAGTTACCAAACCAGTCTACATGTCTCCAAAACACTTATTTTTAGGGGTTTGGTAGAAAACTACTGTACAGACACCATTAGGAATTGAGACCTAGTAAGTCTTCAAGAGGAGGAAAAACCCACAAAGAATATCAAATTTTGTTTTGGGGTTGTTAAGGGTTTGTGGAAGCAAGAACACATTTTTAGTGTTTTGAAGGGCTAAAAGGCCTAAAAAGGCTACAAGGCCAAAGAGTTAGATTTGTGGGTCTCGATTGGAAAATGGTTGAAGGGTCTAGCAATTTGGATCCATAGGAGTGTAATTTTACCTAAGGGGAGTAGTAAAGCCCAACCTTAGGAAGTTGACACCATTGGGGTGAAAGGAGGCTTGTGAAACCATGCTTGCAAGAAAGCTAAGAGGAGAGTAAGGAGTTGAGTTTGAAGTTGATGGGAAGTTCCTAGTGATTTAGAGGATTAGGAAAGAATACTCTAAGTTAGATTAGAGAGAGAGAGAGAGACCCTAAGGAAGACCCAGTGAATGTCTTGGAGAGAGCTAGAGGTCCTAGGAGAAAGGAGCTCCTCATCAAATTGGTATCAGATCCATTACAAGGCTTGGGTGATTGAATTGGTGTATGTCAGATTGGAGTGAGTCCATAGGTGAGTCCAGGATGGTGACCAATGCAGAGTTGGCCAAGGATATGTCAGAGAAACAAATCAAGAATAGGCTTTTGGAAGAAGTAATGGAGGAAATGAAGATCAAAATGGTAGAGGTTGCAGAGACAGCCTAAAAACTGAGAGAAAAAGTGTATGGAGGGTTAGATAAAGGTAAATATTCATTAGAAGAGGAAGTAGAACTAGAGCCTAATCCTCTTCTACCCGAGGAACCATTCATCAAAGCACTCAAAGCACTGAGTGGGAAGGATCTAGAAGGAACACCAATGTTCTCTGGTAAGATGGATACAGAGTTGGTTATGGATTGGCTTGAAGGGATGGATAATCACTTCGAGTGTGATGGAATTACAGAGGCCCAAAAGGTGAAGATAGCCAAGTCAAGGCTAAGAGGACAAGCACTTATATGGTGGAATTTCTTGCAGGAAGAAAGGGAGAAAGAGGGAAAGAAGCCCATAAAAAATTGGAAGACAATGATGGTAAAAGTGAAGGAGTATTATCTTCAAGAGGATTATGACATCCAAATGCATAAGAAGAGGAAAAACCTTAGGCAAAAAGACCTAGATGTGGCAGCCTATACCGAAGAATTTAAATTTTTTTGCCTTAGATCAAGAATCCAAGAGACAAAGAGAATTAAAGTGCCAAGATACCTTAATGGATTAAGGTGGAACATCCTAGAAGAGCTTAGTCTCTTCACCCTAACTTCCATTCATAATTGTTTTCAAATGGATTTGAAGGTTGAAGAAAAACTAAAGAAAAGACAAGATTATTGCTCCAAAATTAGAGGAAGGGGAAGAGATAACAGAGGTGGCCATAGTGGAGGCTCAAGTGGTAGAGGTAATGAAATTAGCGGTAGAGGTGACTCTAGATATGTAGATCAAGAACAAGAGTCAAGAAATAGAGGTGGATTCAACAGTAGAGGAAGGAGTTCTTATAATAGTGGTAGAGGAAGGACAGGAGGATTTGGAAGGGGATCTCATTTCTCTTCCATGAAATGTTACAACTGTGGACAGTTGGGGCACTCTACATATAGGTTTCTAGATAAGCCAACATCATCACAAGGAGAAAAGAGGATCAATTATGTCCAAGAGGAGGACAACTCCAAGCATTCAGAGGTCAGTTTGGATTCAGAGAAAGGTGAAAGTTTGATGCTTAGGAGAATACTAATTAAAGAACCCACTAAGGATGGACATAAGAAAAGAAGGGCTCTTTTCAGGGTCAAGTGCAAGATAATGGGAAAAGTATGTAAGGTGATCATAGATTTAGGATCTACAGATAATGTAATATCAGGAGAGGCAGTAGAGAAACTAAAGCTCACTAAAATTCTGCATGAATGCCCTTACAAAGTCACATGGCTGAAAAAGGGCTAGAACATCTTAGTCAATGAACAAGTGTGGGTGGAATTTTCTATTGGGAAGTATCATGCTAAGATACTATGTGATGTTTTTCCAATGGATGCTTTCTATCTGTTGCTTGGCAGACCATGGCAGTATGAAAGAGATGCAGTCCATAATGGGAAGGATAACAAGTATACTTTCAAGAAAGATGTGATCACTTACAAGATACAGTCCATCTTAGAGGAGGAGACAATGGAGAAGGTAGAATCTAGTGCCATGTTATTGAGTGGGAAAGAATTCCTAAAAGATCTTAAGGAAGAAGAAGTTGGATATGCAATCTTGCTAAAGCCAAAGGAGGAGGAGTCTCATGAGAAGGCACCTATACCACAGGAGGTAAGAGAACTGCTAGACCAGTTCAAGGATATAATTTGTGAAGGTACACCAGCCACACTTCCACCCAAGAGGGAGATAAGTCATCAAATTGACTTCATACCAGGAGCATCTTTGCCAAACAAGGCTGCATACAAGATGACACTAGAGCAAAACAAGGAGATAGCTAGACAAGACCAAGAGCTTTTGGACCAAGGGTTGATAAGGAAGAGCATTATCCCATGTGCTATCCCAGTGGTGTTGGCTCCTAAGAAAGGAGGTAAGTGGAGAATGTGTATTGATTATAGGGAAATAAATAGGATAACTATCAGGTATAGATTTCCAATTCCTAGAATAGAAGACTTGATGGATTGTTTGGGGGGTGCTAAGTACTTCTCTAAAATTGATTTGAAGAGTGGGTACTATCAAATTAGGATGAAAGAGGGTGATGAGTGGAAGTTCGCATTTAAGACTACATAGGGGTTATATGAATGGTTAGTGATTCCCTTTGGGCTTACCAATGCACCAAGCACCTTTATGAGGGTGATGAATGAAGTCTTGAAGGAATATATAGGAGTCTTTGTAGTTGTCTATTTATATGACATCCTGATATTCAATAAACCAGAGGAGGACCATATGAGACACTTGGAGTTAGTGTTGAAGAAGTTGTAGGAAGAGAAACTCACCATAAACCTTGAGAAGAGTGAGTTCATGAAGGAAGAGTTATTCTACCTTGGCTTTGCGGTTTCCAAGGGTGACTTAAAGATGGACAAGGAGAAAGTAGAGGCCATACTGAACTGGCCTACTCCTAAGATAGGGAAAAAAGTTAGAAGCTTTCATGGGTTAGCCCAATTCTATAGGAAGTTCATTAGGAGATTTAGTGAGATTTGTGCTCCAGTCCTAGAGACTATAAAAGGAGGGTGTAATGCCCCGCCAGGGAACCCAGGAGAACTATCCTAAACTTGACACTGAGTTAACAGGATATATATTTTTTAAATTTTTACAATCAACAATGATAACAATGTGGAAGAAATGAAATAAGATACACGAAATACACATAAGAACAACTCATACATAGATAACAATCCTCGAGGGTTCCTTGACGTAGAATCACTTAAGCAAGATAATCTATGAATAACATATATAAAGAACTAACACAAAGGATACATCAAATGAATCCAATAACATACATCTCTTAACTCACATCCTCCGCACATGTCACAGGGTATGTAGTAATCACTCTAATACAAGTATGATACAAAAACTAATACAGGTATCACATCCGATGCACTATTACAAGATTACAACTGATATGATAAGATCATAACCTCCTAAGATAAACATGATGAATACACATGATACAACTCATGAAACTGTACAAGTATCCAAAAGAGTTAGAAGATATAACTGTAGCAAGGATCATCCAAGCAAGAAGAAGAACCGTCAGATCTCAATGGTAATAAGAATCACTACCACCCGACCGCGTGGAACCAAAGGTCCACTCCCACCGTGCTGAGGAGATAATAACAGGCCCACTCAC
>MU225359.1:431533-446764 GCA_018584345.1 Thuja plicata
GAGGTGAATTCTGCATCTATCTGGAGAATCCTGAACTGATCCATGGTGCCAAACAAGGTGGAGAACTTGTCCCACATATCCCTGGGTGTAGTCAGACCATCCAGGTGGAACAACAACCCATCTGAAAGGTTCATGGTAACGAGGCCCATCGCCTCATCCATCCTATTTCTGTGCATAAGAGCCTCATAAGGCCTCTAAAGAACTGGCTGAACCGCATCCATGCAGGACCATAAAACTCATGACATGAAGAGTCTGGTCATGTGTGGCTTCCATGTGTGGTAGTTGTGAGGTGTCAGTCGGGCCATAGAGGGGTCCGACATTGAAAGAAGAATAAGAAAAAATTAGAAGGGTCTTTCTGAATGAAATGATAGAAAGTAAAATTCACCCCCCCACAATGTATAATACTAACCCCCATACGCCCCAAATTACTATGAAAGCACAAGAGACGAGAAAAAAACCTGAGTTCCAAAAGCAGAACAGGAGCACAAAGGAAGGAATGAATTTGACTACAAAAATTGGAAACCAAATGGAAAAATTAGGAAATGAGACCTATACCAATGCGACGGGCTCAGAAACACCTTTCCAGCGATATTTTGTTTTGCAAAAATGGACACCGTATGCCCAAGATATGACCAAAAAGGCACAGGTACCCCCAAAAGAGAGCTCGCTGGAAAAACACAGACCTTGTCTTAAATTTGACGTCCAAATGACCGTCACCCCTCTGCGCAGTTAAAATTGATGGCCGTCGCTGTTTGCCAAAAAAAAATTTCCGACCGCCGAAAAGTGCAATAATCACCAGAAAAATTCAAAAAAATGCCAGAAAAAAAATCTGGTTGCTGACGTCAGCCTTGACAGTGGCTGGAGGCGGGTTGGTGGCGGCCGCTCCCGGGCGGCGGCAGAGAGCCAGGCGGCGCTGGTAGGTCTGCCGGTGGCTGGCGGCTTGTGAGCGGCACGCTACTGGGTGAGCCGGGTGCGGGCCGGGCCAGGCCAGGCGGAGGCGGCATCGGGGTGGCGCCGTGGCGGCGCGCCCTGGTTTGCCTTAAGACTTGCATTTTTTATTGAAATTTGTGCGTTTTCACCTCAAAAACCGTGTTTGTACGGCCCTAGAAGGCTGAAAATTTTTTCCTGATGCTTCAAAGGCCAAATAGGTCAAATTTTATATCAAAATTCACCGGATCAATCCTCTAAATCCATTGGAGAGGTCTGTTTTGGCCCAAGATGCCTCTAAAAAATATATTTTTCCAGATCCAACCAAAAACTACGGCTGAAAGATAAAACCCTTGAAGCTCCAAGAAAATCTTCAAATCAGGAACAGGCGGCCACAGATCTGAGCTCTGATACCATGAAAGAATTGATCAAACTCAATTCTGCACAACCCAAGAGGAACTTGTTAACCAATAACCTGTTACAAGAAAAGAAGAAAATAGAGACAGAAGGAAAATGCTCTCAAAATGTGAAAAATGCATAAGAGATAAACGAAAAAGTACAAGGCTCAACTTTATAAAAGGTGAGAAAGAAACCCTAAAGGAAAAAGCTAGGTTGCACATTATTAATTAATAATGTACCTAAGTGAAGCTTAAGTAACTAGAGTAATATAAACTTATATAATTAAATCGATATGATTTAATTAATAAGTATAAAGTGATAATACTCTAACAGATGTGTGAGAAACGCATTGATTCAAAGAACATTTTTTATGTTGAATTCAAAAAGTTTGAGAATTTCATCCATGATCGAATGAAATGCCTAATGAGATTAGTCTCACACTTGATTGAACTAAACTAATAGAATTGACTTTGAAATTGATCGAACAAAGTTCAATAAGCAAAGATATTAAAGATACCAATTCTGAACTTGGTTTTCATCCAAAAATTGATAATACTGACTTCGAACTTGATCGAATGAAGGTCAGTACAAAGTTGCCAGGAGATTTTAATAAGAATATATGAAAAAGTAGATATAGGATATCCAGCTTGTGAGAACTGAAACCTTCAATTGAATAGTCCCGACTTAGTCAAGGAACTATCATGCCTTTAGTTTTTTTGATAATGAAGTCATTTTAATGTTGTTTTGAGCAAGAATTTGATTGATGATAGTGTGATCATGCCCCCTCAGGAATGAAATTGAAAAAAAAAAGAATAAAATCCCTCTGTTGAAATGATGTATCACTTGCATGAAGCGGTTAGGTTAAGAAAGAATCAATTAGAAGTTAAGAGACGGAGGTGTGTTTAAGAGAAAACACAATGGTACCAAGTTAATCACGTTAAAATGTGAGTTTTGAGTCTGATTAAATGATGTTTGACCAAGATTTTTTTTGATGAATAATGTGCAATTTAATGATATAGAACCCAAAAAATTGATTGCGTAAAGCTTGACAAATCATTTTCAGAATGTATGGAGCAATTCTGCATTTTCAAGAGCTATCATAAAAAGTTTACTAAATTGTGTAGAAAATTTTTGGCACATTTGATTTCATTCTCGATTGATCAGAAAGAGAAAAAAATGAACTTCAGTTGTTTGGGAGGAGTTCTGGAGCTCCGAAATAACTCAAAAAGTAAAATATATAGGCCCAAAGGTACTTTTTACTCTCTCATTTTCACTTTTCACCTTAGTAATTCAGAGAGATCTGTAGAAAAGATGGTGGTCCCCATGGAGAAGCATCATTTTGAGCTCAGCTGTCGACATCAACGTCTAGCTAACTACCCACCTCTGGTAAGTACTTGAAAACCTACCTTTTGAAATTTTTAGTTTTCAGTTTCATTCATTTTGGTGCTAGTTATAGGCATTTGAATTTTGCATCACATCCCGTATTTGGCATCGCATCCTGTAAATCTCGTGTTGCTTCCAGTTTTGCCCCAAAATTCCATGTCACTTCCTGTAAATCCAGGATCACACCCCGTTTTAGATTTTTTAGTCGCATGTTGTAGCATTGTTAATGTTTTGCAAGATTGTGCACCCTGTAAAATAGGGTTGTACGCGACATCCCGTGTCGCATCCTGTGAAAATAGGGTCGCACCCCGGATGCCCCATCGCATCCAAGAAATCTGAGATCACGTTTTGTAAAGAGGATCGCACCCTATAAAAATAGAGTCGCATCCAGTTGTTAACCTCTTGATCTGCCCAGTTTGCCTATTTTTATCTGTCTAATGACCAAAAACACTTAGCTGATAGGGTTTTTACTTAGTTGCCTTAGATAAATTCCTGATTTGGGCTGTTTGTGTAATTTTTATTTGTGAACAGGTTCCATATGAGGTGGTTTCCTTCTGTAGTCCATATATTGGTTGCATTCATACTTTAGCATGAGCGTTGACGGGTGATGAGGCTGAGTTAGTCACCCATGTAGGTTTATATTCATTGAGATATATACCTGACATCTAGGTAAATCAAGGGTTGTTGACTGCTCTGGCCAAGAGATGACATCCAGAGAACAAGACCCTCCATCTCCCCACTGGCGAGATGATGGTTACACCAGAGGATGTGTGGAAGATACTTAGAGTTCCTTTAATAGGGCATAAGGTTCATTTTGATTCTACTTCAACCACATCAATTGCTACTTCATGATGCTTCTTTGGAGATGCTATGATCGCTTGCTGGTACCTTTCATGGGATTACATGTGCAATCATTATGATTGTCTGCTCATATATTTAGCTGGTTTGATTGGAGGTATCTTGATGTCAGACCATGGAAAACATGGATTTATGGTGGGCTAGGTTGACATGCTTGATCAGATGGTGGTTGTGAGATAGAGATTTGCATGGGGTAGTTGTATACTATCTCATATGTACCGAGAGTTACATGATATAGTGTACCATTATTAACAGAGCATGACTATTGGTATCCTAGTTCTTCAGATTTGGGCCTGGGAGCACATTCCAGTGACACGGCCGATAGTTGACAGGCAATGGGTAGCAAAGCAACCTTATGTATATATGTACTCTGGTTGGATATATTAGCCCCATCTGGGAAAGGTGGATTATTAGCACCATCTTTTAGATGAATTACTGGAGTAGTATGGTAACCATACCTTGGATGTGAGGAGTGGTTATCTGACAAGAACTAGATGCCTTATTTTTTTCAGAGTAGGTGCTTGATTTGGTGTACTAGATACATCATTGAGTGATTTTTGGTGACCCATGTTTTGAGGCAGTATGGCTGAGTACAGGGAAGATGCCAAGATCTTACTGTGTATGCATGAATACAAGATGAGACGCTACTGTGGGATGATAGTTGGGTTATGAGACTGTGCAGAGAGCCATTGCAAAGATGGTAGTCGTACCTTGGGAGCTACATCTTGATGTAGCCGATACTAGATGTTTAGCGGGATACCTTACTGAGATGAGACAATATCATGTTCCACATTTTACAGATCTAGGGGAGGTGGTTCCTCAGATTGAGGATTCATTGGATTATGATCCTACTGAGGACTGGGTGGTCAAAGGTCAAGGAGGAGACCAGAGAGATAGAGGAGCTATGGGGAGGGATGGAGGCAGAGATGGAGGGAGACATGGGAGACATGCACCTTCAGATAGGAGAGAGGGTCCTGATGATGGTGATGATGCAGATGATAGTGGTGGTGGGGTTATGGGTGGTACTGGAGAGGTGGCTAGCAGCATTGGGAGTGGTAGGTAGACTCAGCTCAGATTTTTTTCTCCTCAAAGTGATCCAGTTCCTTTTTTGACTAGAGAGAAGAAGAGGCAAAGACAAAAGCAGTAGGATAGGCCACAGGATAGACCCTCAAGGCAGGATACAGGTAGGGGCTCAAATTGAGATCGAGATACACTATCAAATTGTGAGCATGAGCAAGAGAAGCTTAGAGCTAGGATCACCACTTTAGAGGCCTTACTAACAGATTGAGATGCGTAACTCGAGCGCCTCAGAGAAGAGAGAGATACCTAGGCTAGGGTAGCCACACATCAGGGATAGGGAGCTACGTATTACTTTGGTTTATATTATGCAACAGTTCCAGAGGGCCAATGAGAACCTTCCTATTCATGGATTTCTCAGCAGTCTGAGGGGGCCATGCCTCCTCCAGCACCATTTGTACCACCTCCTCCTCCTCCTCTAGCTTAGGGAGAGGGAGAGAGTCAGACATGATGTATCATATTTTATCATAGTTGTGAGATTACATTGTATATCTTGATCTTTCTGAGATCATTCTTTTGTACCATGACATTTATACATGTATATCTGATTCATACAGATACTCTAATACTCTTTTTGTAGATGGTCCCACAATTTTGATCTATTCCATATCTGATATATTTGATATATCTGTTCTTGATATGTTCATGTATGCTCATGTATTTTTAGATTTTGATGCAAATGTGATTATGTTTATCTTGGTCTCTTGATGAGTTAGATTAGATATGTGATGACATCATTTATGCTCATTTGATTGATTACTGATATAAATGTGTTTCAAATGATACTAAGTGAATATGCAAATGCATTTTTTTCTTTATGCAAATAAATGTATGGATGCACTTAGGATGTAAAATTAAATGTAATGCTTGAATGCTTTGTTTTTGTCTTTTTCGCTTTCTCATTTATGAATGCAGAATGTATGTCATGGATATGCAATGACATTGATATCAGTAATATTTGATGTATGTAATTAAGTTGGTTTTTGAATCAAGAAAGAATTTATTTTAAGCTCAAGTCCCTTTTATGTTGTTTTCTTTAAAATGAATCATGCAATCTCTAAATGCATCTATATGAAGACTCTTAGGACTGTCACTGATTTGTATACATTGTAGCATTTTATCATCATTGGGCGTTTTTTGTAATGAACATCGCCTGATAGTACAACTATCACTAATACCCACCGGTATCATGAAAGTATAAATACTATGTGTATTGGATGCAATGTCAGAAATAAACGTAGGCATCAAGGCATAGAAGCTAGGATGAAAAGTTAGTTATCTCCTTTTGATGTTTAGGTTCAGTTTTGGTTCAAGTGTAATATAAGATATGTGACCTGTAATGACCTTGAAAATTCATATCCTTGGGTACATCATGTAGTGTACACCTTAGTGAGAATCTGATTTTAGCAAATAGACAAGGAAATTGTTTCAACCTCACTGTAGTTTACACATAGCAAAGATCGAGATATATGCGGCTATCCACTCATGTTGGCAGCTTTTACCAAAAACATCCAAGTTAGGTAAAATTTATAGGATTATTTGGAACAATCACCATACGCAGAAAAACAAGAAAATGTTACGCCCCCTATCCTTGCAACTCTTTGTCTTTAAATAGACATCATGGAGTAACTCGAAAGACATAACAATCACCAATTGAGAATCAATCAAATAAAATTTATAATTGTTGAGATGCCCCTAGTACGAAACATCATGGGAATATAAAAGAATTATAACCAAACCAAGATAAAACTATGTGTTTAAGTAGTATTGAGAAATACTATTGATTCATTTTTCAAGTGTAGTATAGATTCATCAATAAGAATTTGAAATGTAATCAATATGTTTTATGTCTGAGTATATGTGAGATTAACTGTGTTAGCAATTGCAATCTATGTAGTGTTTAGAAACATTGGTTAAAGTGTTGAGAAACACTAGTTCATTTTAAGTTCCTGGATTTCAAGTGTTTGAGAAACACTAGTTTGATGTATGATAATGTTTTGGAGAGGTGAACCATCCTAGACAAGACACTTAGGACAACCTAGAAGACGTGAAGTGACCATGCTAGCAAAGATGCCCCTAGTGTAGAATGACTATTCCTAAGATGTAAATGCAGACAAATCCCAAGCAAGGATAGGACATTTGTAAGGAATCAGAGTCACCAAATAACATAGGTGCAAGTGTGAAGGTTTAGTGTTGTTAGTGCATTGATAGATAGAGAACAGAGTTTGAGTGACGCCTATTTTCCAGGTTTTCACCACTCGACAAAGATTTTTATTTTTTCTACCAAGATGCCTATTTGCTAAGTTTTCATCAAGGCACTTTTTCTCTTTTTCAAAATTTTTGCTATTTTTTAATGTTTTTGTAGTATCAAGGTGCCTGTTTGCCAGGTTTTTACCAATGATACCTTTGTTCAGGAATTTCCCACTATTTTTGAATTTCTTCAGGATCAATTTTCTAATTTTTTTTGGTATTTTCAAAGATTTTCACTGCATAGGCTCTACTAGCCAGTCATCAAGCGTAGAAATACTTCAAATGTAGAGTATTAATGGGATCCAAAATGACATCTCCCTCAAGTGTAGCTAGCTAATAAGCTCCAGTCCCAAAAGTTGTAGTAATGACATAAGGTCCCAGTTAGTTTGGTTCAAAATTTCCTTTCTACTCTTTGTTAGGATGGTTCTTAGGATTCTCTTTCAAAACAAGATCCCCCACTTGAAAGTGTCATGGATTGACCTTTTTATTTTACCCGTTTGACATGTGTTTTTGGTATACTTTTAGATGATCGAACGCTTGTTGCCTACGCTCATCAAGTAAGTCTAAAGAATTTACCCGATCAATGTGATATTGTTCATCAGTAACAAGACCTTGTAAAGATACCCACAAAGATGAGATCTCAACCTCAATAGGTAATACTGCCTCAGCGCCATAGACTAGGGAAAATGATGTGGCTCTAGTTGGTGTTATGATGCTTGTTCTGTAGCCCCAAAGTGTCAGATTTAATTGTAAATGCTAGTCTCTTCCAGACTTACTCACAATTTTATGTAGGATTTTAAGAATGTTCTTGTTAGATGCCTCAGCCTATCCATTACCTTGAGGATAATAGATTGAGGAACAATGTTGAGTAATGTGAAACTGTGTGCAAAGGTCTTTGATGTCTTGGTTTTTAAATTGACCCCCATTTTTTGTTGCAATTGAAGAGGGTATCCCATATCTACAAATAATGTAGTTCAAGATAAACATAGCCACCTATTTGCCAGTGGCTTTGATCAGTGGCACAGCTTCGACCCACTTTGTGAAATACTCAGTGGTCATAATGATGTATTTGTGTCTACTTGAAGAATTAGGATATATTTGTCCAACCAAATCAAAGGCCCATTGCTGAAATGGCCAATGTGTTATGAATTATATGAGTTCTCTAGCAGGAGCATGGATGATATTTCCATGTGTTTGACATTTATGACATGTTTTTTAAAATTAAATAGCATCTTTTTCCATTGTAGGCCAGTAATAGCCTACTCTTAGTAGTTTTTTAGCTAGTGAAAAGCCATTTGAGTGTGATCCACATAACCCTTCGTGGACTTATTTCAATGCGTGATATGACTCTTCATGTTGTAAACACCTAAGAATTATACCGTTGAGACCTCGCCTATATAAGTTATTAGTAATGAGGACATAACATGATGCTATCCTAATTAAGGCTCATTTTTCATTTCTGGATAGGTCATTGGGTATAGTTTGGTCATTTAGGTAAGCAATGATTTTAGCATACCAAGATGGGTCTTGGGTGTTCAAAGCACAAATGGTTTGGTACTCAGGTGTATCAAAGGCTAGGTAGGATAATTATTCCACCATGAATTCATAGTGGAATCGATGTTCCTCTATTTGTAACATGGATTCCAATGTAGCCATAGCATCTACAGCTTTATTCTCTATTTTGGGTATTTGTTGGAATGTGACGAAGACAAATTACTTTTTTAGGTCATCAACCAGTTGTTTGTAGGGCATCAAATTCTCATCTTTGGTATGATAATCTCCATTTACTTGATTGATAATGAGCTGGGAGTCACCATACACATGTAACTCTACAATATTCAATTCCATAGCAAGTTTAAGACCATTTACCAATGCTTCATATTCAGAAATGTTATTTGTGCATGGAAACATTAATTTGTAGGACTTGGGTATTGTTGACGGGTCTTTGTGACCGGGTCTGCCAATAGAGGTAAGTTGTCACCGGGTACTGGGGTACCGACCAACTTCACCTGTAAAGGTTGTACAGGGAAATGAGATTCCTTAGGCCTCCAAGCACATGAGAGTTAGGTCTCGACGGTGCGGGGCTCGGTTGGGGATGTGACTATTTTTGTTTGAGGGGGATAGCTGGTTAACTTCAACTCATCCTCTCCAGGGATTCAAGTAAGTGGGGTTTCCTTCAAGTGTGCATTAATTTTAACAAATAAAATTCAAAAGATACTGCAGAGTTAGAAATATTTCATCTAACTATAGTTATACTAAATGTTCAAGACATCAACAATGCTCTAACATGCTACACTAAATACCGAAGAAATATACAACCATCAGTTCATATTTTATCAGTAGCAAAGGAAAGGAGGTCATTAATCTACTTTAAGTATCAGAGCAAAGGACATGAAGAACACAAAGCATAAAATACCGTTAACCCAAAAGATAGAATGCCAATAACATCATTGAGAGAATTCTTCCTTTTTCATCAAAATCTATTCTAGCAAGCACTGGTGCATGGTACAATGGTGTCTCCAAGGGAGCATCTAACTACTAAAAGCTCAGAAACTATAGAGCATTGAGCTCTGCAACTTAAGAACAAAGAAAACCAAAATGCTATTAACTATGGACTGCAAAATCATCAATTTTGCCGACCCTTGGAATGAGGTCAAACTTATTATTTATAGACATCTTTTGATCTAACCCTAACCCTAACTTATTTTACACTTTATAATAAAATACATTATCTGGTGGGCGATACTACCTGCACCACTCTATAAAATACCTCAAGATAGAAAAGGCCTGACATGTCAAAAGAATAAGACAAGGATAAAGTGTAAGAATCAGCCTTGAGAAGAGAGCTGGAAAGGAGAAGGAAGAAATCTGATCCCCTGGGGATCAAGGTTACATGCCTCATAAATGGGAGGGCGGCTTACTGTCTCTGATGTTCCAAGTGTAACATTGAAGCGACGCCTTGGGAAGGCCATCTGTCAGGAAACCTCTTGCCAATATAACATGCCTTGTTGTGGTTACCCACCTTCTAGCAACCTTTATTAACTGCCTTGAAAGTGATCAGTTGGCCTTGGGGACCAGGACATGGGTCACTTAAAGAATACAAAATGTAGGATCTAGAATTTCAGGATCTAGGGACTTGTGTTCTGAAGGAATAAAGAATACAAAACATTTTCCCTGAAAGTTTTCTCTAGCTCCCAGAGAATCTCTATTGTTGTTTGCTGTCATTGAAGGTCTGGAGGAGATGGGAAATCCCATCTTCATCGATGTTTCTAAGGCCAGCCCCCCGATACTTAGCCACCTCAATCTACTCTCCCAGGTCTGAAACATTTTCCTTAAATTCTTCGGCCATCTTTCCCGCATTGTGACCTTTGAGAACCATGCGAGTTATTCATGTCATTTTTTCTCCGTCCATCCCCTCTAGGGATTGATACCTTGATTCCATTAATTCATCAAACTTAACCAAAACATATTCCTCCAGCGTGCATCTGCTGATGCTAAACGGATAAGCTCCGAAGACCTTCAAAACAAAAGAATTGTATAAATTGAAATAATATTGGACTACATTGAACTTATCACGTAGGATCCCCACCAGTTTCTTAATTACCCCCAATGTGAGGTCAAGTTTGGAGTGCTGGGTCCTTACAAAATCAAATGATTCTTCTCCTAAAATTCTAGACTCGGAGACAATATCCTCTTCGATGCCGATGAGTTCTTCTAACTCAACCTTCCATGCCTCATAATTTTTGACATCTCCCTCCCATATGGTGATGGTATTTTTGGCCTGGTGTAGGATGTGGCAGGCCACATATAGATCTGGGAGTGTGGACACCAGGAAACATCAGACATTTCCCAATTGTAAGGCAACCCATTCATCAATCGCTTGGGCCTTTCTCTTCATTGCCCATAATGAATGTATATCACTTTGAGGAAGCAATGCATTTGTTGTAGAGGCCCCCAAAGGAATAACGCTAATGGGCCAGGCTAGCTTATTCAGTAGTCCCATGACGTTTGCATTTTTCTCCTTCTCTGCCTTGAACTTTTGGGCCTCTTTCTCGTAGCGAGCCTCCACTGCCTTGGCTACTTCTTTCAATAGGTCCAATTCACTCTATTTTCCTCTCTTCGCTAGAAAAACCTCTATGAAATCGTTATCTCCATCTTTAGCCATTGCCTCATCCACATCTGGGGAAGGTATCATGATTACTGCAACTGTTTCTCCATCCAGCTTGGTTTAAAGAGTGTGGACTGTCCGAGCTTTCTTAGGCTTTGGTGGGTTTTGTGACTGAGCCATCATCTCTGCCAAAGAAAGATGGGCTTTGGGTGTTGTTGGGGTCTTTCTCTTTCGAGATTCCAGCAACCACTGTGGCGGTAGGGGTGGCTTTACAGCTAAAATTTGCTAATGTGATTTCTCCCTGGGATCTTTTTGTGCCCCTTCAATAGTATGATCTTCTTCTAGCTCCTTCCTGATATCTTTTGACTCACCGGTGATGTTTTCTTCGGTGATACCTATGTCTTTTTCCCCACTGTCTATATCCTTGGCAATATTTGGATCCTCATTGGTTGCCCTGGGGTTCACTTCTTCATCCTATCACTGCTCTTCATCAACCTTTGTTTCTGGGATATTCTCTTATGTTGGTACATCTTCTGGAAGTGGGGGAGGCAATGGGCCAAGATTTAATGTTTGGGCCGCAGTGATTACCTCCCCAAATGTTACATTTGGGAGTGGTGTCTAGAACACAGCAGTTGGGGTTATGGTTGTTCCTGTGGGTCTAGTTCCCCCAACCGATGCCATTTATTCATTTTGCATCTATTGGCCTGAAACTCCCATAACCTATATTTCCAGGACTCCAAAGGTATTCACCTATTTTGGCCCCTTTTCTTCTTCCATTTGTGCTTCCTATTCCTGCACAGGTTCCTACACTAGAGCTTCCTCCTGCGCGGCAATTTCTCTTGCCGACTGTATGAGGTCTCCCAGTAGATTCCCAAACTGATTAATTCTAAATACATCATCAAATTATTCATGGGGGGGAGGATTTTCTAGGATGTGGACATGCTCTAGTTCTTTCTCTAGCTCTAGGGAGTTAGAAGAAATGATTTGTACTTCTAGGATGTGCGGCATCCCAAGCTCCTGTTCTGTCCTTGGCTTTTGATTGAGCCTTTTCTTTTGCCTAGTAAAAAAAGGAGGCCCTGCATCCCTTAGGGCTGCCTACTCCTCTTCCGCCCCCATTCTTGTTTCTCTGACCATCAATGTTTCTAGTGAAGGGGAAGAGGGAGGACAGACAGGTCCGGTCATGAGCACCAGAGTGGCCAACCATGTGATCAATTTATCCTTCATCTGCTGGGAGGCTGCCAGCGTTTGCTTCAGTTGCTCTTTTGTGGGGTTCTCATGCAAGGTTGGAGTTCCCATTATTCTCTTTCCTTTATCCTCTCCCTGTGAAGAGGTTCTGGCCCCAGAAGTCAGCTTCTGTACCATCGGGCCAACTCTGTGGGTGCTTCTGGGGCATACCCTCTTAAAGTATTTGTGGCTATGCTTGACCACATTGTGAGTGATGTCTTCAATGGTAGGCCCCTCCTGGGCATTCCAATCTACCAGTGGGAGGGCCATCTTATCAACTCCCCTTGCCTTGTACTGGGGATCTATTATGGGCCCGGTGTTCGAGAAGTCATCCAAAAATTTCTGGAGCTTCAACCTTTCCATCATCCCCATGGTCATCTGAATGAAATGTCAGCTCCAGACTTCAACATCATCCTAGAAATATTCCCAGAAGTCCTCCATGTGAAATCAGTGGTGCTCTGATGCCTGGGGAAGCATCGTTAAAATTTTTCCAAGCGGATCAAAGTTCTTCCGTGCTAGATAAAATTCTGTCAAGTTTAGGCTCTTGAGTTCACTGTCTACCTCCTTGGCTGTGGCCAGACTGCATGCATAATTCCCACAAGTGATTGGGAATGGAACATTCACCACCTTATTTATAGTGTATAAGGCATGCAACTCCAACATTTGTCTACAATATTCTAAGAGGATTATTTTGTTCCCACAATGTTTAGGAAACAAGTAAGGTTTCCCAGAGAAGTTGGTTATCTGAATGTAGGTATGTTGCTGGAATTGGATGTAGTAATGGCCATAACTTCTAACCAGATCCATTGCCTCCTTTGAGAGGTGGTACCCAACATCCTAGGTAGGCATGAGAAGATTATAGTAGATGAAGGCATCGTTCACCTAACAAAAGCTGGAGAAACTAGCCTCCCATTGAATTTGTGGGAAATAATCCCAGGGAGCCTTTTGACCTAGGCTGATCCCAAGTACAGCTGATGTGAGAAACATATTGGTGATAGTTCATTGTTGTTCTAAGGCCCAAAGAACATAAGACATCATATAGAATTTGTGGGTCTGGGCCACCTGAAGGAATTTAGAGTCTACATGATTAGAAATGATGGCGGCCCAGTCAAAGTATTGCTCACCGATGGAGATGACAAGCAAAAAGTAGTACATCCACTCTGAGAACTCTCAGGCATGGGGTTGCCCAAAGATTCAACATAGTGCTATAATCCCCATTTGGATACTTTCTTTGAACTTAGATTAGGGGATTCTCTAATTTCACTCTTTTGGGGTCCTTCTTCGGGGTCTTGAGCCAATGGTTGTTCAAATATTGCTGGGCCATGACCTCTAGCTGCTGAAATTGCCCCAAAGCATCAAAACTGGTAACGACAGCTGGTTCATTAAATTGGGGTATCCCCAAACCTACCTAAAAAATTGTGGTATCGAGGGATACCATGGGGGTGGGATATCTGGTCGGGATCGGGGTAGCGAGCATGATGGCCTAGATGGAGCAGTTGTAATATGCTGCAAGGGTGAGAATAAGCTCTGGGACCTACACTGAGCATAGGAAACAAGCAGCCTTCAAGATCCCAGAATCCCAGATGGTGATCGCCAATAGATCCCTAAACTATCATTGAATAAACATTATCTTAACCAGGGCCTGCATCTCCATCCACATTCCGACGCTAGTGTCAGTGATCAACTAGACTTGGGATTCAATCTTTGATCCCACAACAACATTTTCCTTTAGATATTTCATGTTGAGGGGCATTTTCTCTAAGGCCCTCTCAATTTTGGATCTGACGGCTGCCTTGGTGACCACTGTGGAGGGGAGCTCCAGACTCTCAGGTGGTGAAGATGCAGAAGCCTTAGACATAGTGAAGGTACATTGTTTTGAAAACCTATAGGGAAAGGTGACCATTAGAATTCATAGATAAATAATACTTCAGGATTTGAAGATCTTACCATCGAGGCACATCCTTTGCATGAAAAGTTAGTTCAGGTCCAAAATCCCAAAAAGGTATATACATATAATACAAACTAAGGAAATTAACCACTATTCGGGCCTAGGGGTTTTAGCATACTTAACGAAAGTAAGATGTGGGTTGGATGAAGACAAAGGACCCAGGGTTTGGAAAACTAACCGTTGGAAGATGTGAGTGAAAAGTGAGTTGTCAGGCCCACGTGGGCATCACATGGCTATGAGATAAATAGGGAGTTATGGCGACGGTGGCACCAACTATCTGAACATGTGAAAATTAGAGGCCACTTGGATAGTCTTGAATGTACATGTGGGACATAAATGAAACATAAAGGCCTATTGATAGAGGAGAGAGAAAACTGCCTGGTTGAAACCAGCCGAGAGCCAAGCTTCTGTTAGAGTATTATTTCATTTTTACTCTAGTTGCTTAAGCGTCTCTTAGGTGCATTATTAATTAATTCTTAATTAATAATGTGCAACCTATTATTTACCTTTTAGGGTTTTGTTCACCTTTATAAGGTCAAACTTTGTATTTGTCTTTTATTAATTTAGATTATAATTTCGCTCTCACTTTCTGAGCAACTTCTGAGTTCTTCAGCTTTTTCGTCTTTGTGCTTCTACTTTGTATCAGGTTCTTGCATGCAGGTGTATTCAGGGTCTATGGATTTGCATGTTTGCAAAATCCTACATGGTATCAGAGCTGCCCTGCTGCTGTTTGGTTTGAAGATATTTGAAGCCGCGATTCGAAGAATTCAGTCTTAGCCTCTCTGGGGTTTTCTGGATATTTTTGGCACTTTGAAGGAGGCACGAACTTCTGGAGTAGATTGAGTAGAAACGGACACTGCCATTGCGCTCAGAAGGCCTAGGAGAGTCGAAATCACATAAGATTCGACCAGTTTAGCCTCCGGGAGCACAGGCAAATTTTTCTGGCCTCCAAGGGTCGTACGGTACGGATTTCGAAGAAAAAAAAATAAAAAAAATGTTTTTCTTTGAAAAATGTGCCACAGCCTGAGCGCCGCCAGCGCGCCGCCCGAGTGCAGCC
>MU225359.1:448380-490724 GCA_018584345.1 Thuja plicata
GTTTTTCCCACTGGGTTTTCTTCTTTGTCTCCGGTTTACAGAGATTTCCTTGTACTGGGTACCTGATCAGGCCTTGTTGCCGGGACCCATTTCTTGCTTTCTTAGTCTTGCTAGGTCTGCTTTCTCCTTGCATTCAGCTTAAGGGGGGGTGTTAGAGTATTATTTCATTTTTACTCTATTTTCTTAAGCGTCTCTTAGGTGCATTATTAATTAATTCTTAATTAATAATGCGCAACCTAGTATTTACCTTTTAGGGTTTCGTTCACCTTTATAAGGTCAAACTTTGTATTTGTCTTTTATTAATTCAGATTATAATTTCGCTCTCACTTTCTGAGCAACTTCTGAGTTCTTCAGCTTTTTCGTCTTTGTGCTTCTACTTTGTATCAGGTTCTTGCATGCAGGTGTATTCGGGGTCTGTGGATTTGCATGTTTGCAAAATCCTACAGCTTCAACTAGGTGGTATTCCGTCTAGAACAAGCTTGTGAACTTGGATGAAATACATACTACACATGGCAAGCTTGACATGAGACTGGATAGATACACATAGAATATACAACTAAGTATAGCGGGGCCGAAGGATATGCACAACAAAAAAAACTATAGAGGGCCGAAGGCTGAGACATATATACACAAAGATAGAGTATTTACAAAATGTACACATGAGCCCTTTGCAAACCTGCATAGCACCTACATGACTAACCCTAAGGAAAAAAAAAAACCTATACACTAATCTACAACTACATAGAGGGTGGACAACCCTCTGGTAGAGCCAACCCACCAATGGGTGGTGAACCAAAACAAAAGACGCAAAAGGAGAGAACACAAACCAAAATGAAGAAAAACCAGAATGGACAAAGTAGAACTAGAGAACCTACCTGGAAACCCGAGGAAGGGAAAGGAAATAAAGGCACTTAGGACCACTCTGCAATAGCTTCCACCTTCGAATGATCACCGACCAGCACCAAAAATTAACTCGTAATTATCTACTGAGCTCTGATTAATTCACACTTAATCGCACTTCAAATAGCCAAGGAATCACTCTGAAAACTCTAAGTGTTTTTAATTGTGGTAACTGTGAAAGTGACATGTAATTTCTATTTATACCCAAGGTGAAAAGCAAGTTGCCCTTCTCTCCGCAAACTTTGGAACAGGCAAACCTCTAGATTTCAGGCCTAGGGATTCCAAATGACCATGTCTTCTTACAAGAAGAAGGCATCGTGGTAGAGAATCCTGGAGTCTAGAATCCGGCTTCTGGAAAAGAAATGACCAACTCTAGGATCGGGTCCCTGAGACACGAAGGTCAAAAATGCAAAACAAAACTAACACCATGGGAAAGAAAACTCAGAGAAGGAAACAAAAGAAGCAAAGGCAAAGAAAACAAGGCAAAAGCCAAAAAGAAAACCAAAAAAAAAATAGGGGGGGGAACCAACATTTTGCACCCAAAATGTAGGGACGGGTATGCAGGGCATAACAGGTATTTTGTAGCCTTGAGGAGTTATGAATAGAACCCCTACTCTAGAGCCTTGTTGCATGAAAGAACCATCAAAGTACATCTTCCATAGACACTCAATTCGATGCATAATTGTTTCATCAGGGAAATCAATTTTCAAAGGTTCATCATCTTGTAGTGGTGAGTTAGCTGATTGATTAGCGAGGACTTCTCCTTTAATAGCTCTTCTATCCACATACTCAATGTCAAATTCACTCAGAATCAAAACCCACTTTGCTAGTCGTCCTGTTAATGTTGTCTTGCTTAACAGGTATTTCAAAGGATCTATCTTTGCAATGAGCTTTACTGTATGTGATAACATGTAATGTCTCAATTTCTATGATGAGAAGACAACTGCTAAGAAATATTTTTCAATTATGTTGTAATTGAGTTCATAAGATACTAGTGTTCTGCTGATATAGTAGATTGCTCTTTCTTTTTTAGTTTCATCCTCTTGCACCAGCAATACTCCAAGTGATGTAGCTATAGCTGAAATATATAGGAGTAATGGCTTTCCATGAATGGGTGCCATGAGAATAGGAGGAGTATCCAGGTACTCTTTTAATTCTTTGAAGTTAGTTTCACAATGTTCATCCCATTTTAAGGTGACACCTTTATGTAGCACTTTAGTAAAGGGTTGTGCTTTGTCTGCAAGTTGTGACATAAATCTCCTGATTGACTGGAGTCTTCCTTGTAAATGTCCTCATTTGACTAATATTGTGTGGAGGAGTCATTTCGAGTATAGCTTTGAATTTTTTAGGGTCTACTTCAATTCCTTTTTTTGATAAAATAAACCCTAGCAACTTCTCTGATTGAAACCCAAAGGCACATTTCTTTGGATTGAGCCTGAGTTGAAATTGCTCCATGCAATCTAATATCTTCTGCAAGTCTTCAATATGAGTAGTCCTTTTTTTGATTTAGCTAAGGTATCATCCACGTAATCCTCCATCTTTTTATGCATCATATGATGGAATATGGTAGTCATAGCTCTTTGGTATGTAGCACCTGCATTCTTTAACCCAAATGGCATAACATTCAAACAAAAATTTCCCCATGCACATGTAAATGTGGTCTTCTCTTGATCTTCAAGAGCAATTTTAATCTGGTTATAGCCTAAGAAACCATCCATTAATGAGTACATTTGATAGCCTACTATTAGATCTATGATCATATCAATGTTTAGTAATGGAAAATCATCTTTAGGACATGCTTTGTTTAAGTCTCTAAAGTATGTACAGATCATGATAGATTTATCTGTTTTAGATACTGGTACCACATTAGAAATCCATCTTGCGTAAGTGATGAATCTTATGAATCCATCTTTCAGTAATTCTTCTAGCTCTGCTTTCACCAGTAATGCAACATGAGGATGCATCTTTCGTAGTTTTTGTTTCATGGGTTTGATCATGGGAGCTATAGATAAATGATGCATTATTAATTCAGGATCTACTCTAGGCATATCTATGTAAGACCATGCAAATTTTTTCTTCTTCTCTTTCAAGAACTCAGTGAATTGTACCTTCCCCTTGTCTAACAAAGATTGTGCTAGGTGGACAATTTGAGGAACTTCAACTATGCCCAAGTTAACTAGTTGTGTTGGTTCTATCAAAATGGAAGATCTTTCTTGAAAGTTCTCAGGGAGGATATCAAGAATCTCATATTTTGGAACCTCTGGGAGATTTTCAATATTAGATACATCCTTTATTTTTACTATTTTAGAATCTGACACTGCCACAACATGATTTTCATCATCAATTCTTTTCTTCTTTTTATTTTTCAATTTGTGATTGAGAAACTTGATATCCTCCTGTGACATGTTCATGCTCCTTGCATTGGTGGAAGAAGGATAAGGTTCACAAGCATTTAGGTAGCAAGCCAAAGTGTACTCATTGGGAAAGTTCATGATAAGATTAGGATCTGAATTCATCCAATCAATTAAGTTAGGGTTTATCAAGGATAATGAATCAAATTTTGGTAAGGACAACATCACGTCAGCGTCAAAACTATTAACTGACAAGACATGTTCTGTTAAGTCAACTTCTATAGCGTTTAGATCATTGAGAGTTAAACCATCATTAAAATGGTCATTTTGAGTAATATGTAGACCTATTTCTAGCAATTAATCAATTGATATTTCTTCTTCTTCTCTCATAAAAATACAACTCATTGCTTGTAGTCTCATAATATCCTCTAGACCTAGTAAAACACTAGTTTCTTCATCAAGAATTCTAGGCAATGGTATCTCATCCAACTCTGGAATAGTAGCAGTATTAGGGGAAGTGTTAGAACTCTCTCCTCTTTGAAATATCAGCACCAAATTATGAATCACATATACTTTAATTTCCATGGTAGCATTAGATAGGACATCCCATTCATAATCATGTGAGTCTGTTATTTCATCATCTCATCTGTTTAGAAACTCAGCAATAGTTACCAGATGTACCCTATTAGCCACTTGTAGATCAAAGTGTGGTAAATCTAGGATGTGTGAAATTGTGACCAACTTCCCCCAGTTAGGATGTGAATCCTGTTGTTGGGGTATGCCTTCAATAGTTGTTTCTATCAATGGTAGTTCTGGAGTGTCTCCTGTTGTTTCCTCTATTCCTTGAATAGTAGCTTGTGTCAATAAAGAAACATGAGTGTCTGGTGGTGTTTCAAATCTAGGTACATATCTTTCTCCTTAATATTTAGGATACTCTATACCAATATGCAATAATCTCTCATAGGTTCATTGTTCTAGTTCTGTTTCTTCTTTTTCATCACTTCTTTCATCAAAGATTGGACCATCTCTTGAAGTAGAGTTTTCAGATTTATTATTGAAACCTAACCCTATTTTATCTTTGGTATTTTTGAATTCCATGTGTATAGGTTCAACAAGTCCCTTTCCTTTGTCTCCTAAAGGTCCTTCTCCTTTATATACCATTTTTTTTAGAAGATCATATCCTTTACCATACTTTTCTGGGGATATTTCCACATGTTTTACCTCATTTTCCTTTGGTTCTCCCTTGTAAAGCCAAGCCAAGACTGCTTTTTCTTCTTTTTCATCCTCTTGAGAGGTATATGCTTTAACCATACCAGTTGCTTTGTGAATTTCTAGCTTTTTAGATGTAGTGGGTGTGAAAGATGGGGAAGGTTTCCCATAGGATCTTGCTGACACTAGAAGTTCTGTCAATGATGGGGTCTTGTCTAGCTTGTATTCTCCCATACTAGTTTCTTCAAGTGTTAAGGTCTTTCCAAAGCTTTTCATAACCATGTCTTTGGTAGTTTTAGGTATGGTTTCTTTTGGAACTTCTTTGTTATAAGGGACCATACTATTTGCTTTAACATTGTTGCAAGTATAACTAGCATCTACAGGAATTGTCACTTCTACCCCATTATGTGGGAATTTGATACACTGGTGGTAATTAGATGGTAAGTGTTAGAGTAATTATCTATTTACACTTATTAATTAGATCACTTTGATTTAATTAATTAAGTTATTTATTACTCTAGTTTACTTAAGCTATCTCTTAGGTGCATTATAATTAATATTTATATTAATTATTAATGTGCAAACCTAGCTTTTCTAGTTTTAGGGTTTCATTCACCTTTATAGGTTGAAATTTGTAGTTTCTTTTTCATTAATTTAGATTATAATTTCACTCTCACTTTTTGAGCAACTTCTGAGTTCTTCTCCTTCTCTCTTTTTGCTTCTCTTCTGTGACAGGTTCTTGCATGCAGGTGTCCTCCGGGTTTCTATGGATTTGTCTCTCAAATCCTACATGATATCAGAGCTTTCCTACTGCTGTCTAGTCTGAGGGTTCTTTAAGTCATGATTCATAGATGAAAGCCATAGCTTCTCTGAGTTTTTTCCTTCATTTTGGAGGAGGCGCTATTTTTTGGAGAACTTTGAGCCAAAACAGACTCCACCATTCCGCTCAGAAGGCTCGATAGAGTCGAAAAACATATAAAGTTTGCATTTTTTGGTCATAGTGACCCCTGAGAAATTTTTTCTCTCTCCTAGGCCGTACGACACAAAAATTGAGAAAAAAAAATTTAAAAATGCAAAAAAGGCATTTTTAGGGCCTTTGGGACACGTAGCCAGAGCGCAACCGGAGTGGCCACCCTCGCGCCACCCCGGTGCCACCCCGGCCTGGCTCGGCCCAGCACCGGCCACTGGCGGAGTAGCCACAATAGCGATGCTACCCGAGAACTACCCAGGAGCAGCCCACCACCGCCACCACCACCGATGCCTGCCACCGCCATCGGCCCGCCACCGGGTACTAAAGACAACACGTCAGGTGATGTTACTGACTGGAAATTTTTTTTCCTGGCGATTTTAAAAAAAATTCTGGAAGTTTTCACAATTTTCCGGCAACGAAAAAATTTTCCGGCGAGATGGGCCTGCGACGTGCCGACGGTCATCAAATTTTTTCTTGAGCTTTGTGATGATCATTTGATTGTCAAATTTTTTTTCGTGACTGGTTTTTTCAAGTGAGCTCACTTTTGGAGGAGCAGTTAGTTTTTCGGTCATAACTTGTGCATACGGTGTCCATTTTTGAAAAACAAAATATCGTCAGAAAGGTGTTTCTGATTTGGATGTAATGGTACTAGTCTTGATTTATGATTTAGCTATTTAATCTCTCAATTTTGGCATCAAAGTAGTGGCTTCTTTTTCCTCCATCTTTGCATCTGGTTACAAGTTTTCTTCTCATTTTTTGTGCTTTCTATAGTTGTCTTTTGCTGTACGGGAGGATAGAATTATAAATTATGGGGGGTGCATTTGATTTTTATACTTTAATTTAGAAATGACCCTTCTACTTCTGTCTACTTCTTCTCTCAATGTCGGACCCCTCTATGGCCCGGCTGACACCACATAATTATCACACTTAGAAAGCACACATGACTAGGCTACTCATGTCACGTGGCTTATGGTCATGTCTAGATGAGAACCAACCTATTTGTAGCATCCGTTTGAGGTCCTTCAGCACAGAAACAAAATGGATGAAGCCATGGGTTTGATTGCACTACACATTTCAGACAACCTCCTGTTTCATCTGGATGGTTTGACCACTCCTCGCACATATTGGGAAAAGTTTGCAGATCTTTTTGGGATAGTGAATGCATTCATGGAACTTCAGCTTGATGTAAAGCTGACATCCCTATCTCCTAATAGTTTTTCCACCATTGAGGACTTCTTGATGAAGTTCAATGCTCTCCGATCACTTTTACAGGGATGTGGGAAGACCAAATCAGATGATGAGTGTATCTTTTTGATACTCTCAAAGCTTCATGGAGAGTTCCATATTTTCTCCTCCACTTTCTATTCCATTATGGATGCCTTGGGTCCTAGGCACAATATGCCTTCCTTTGCAGCCTTCTATGATCGGTTGACTTGAGAGTAGTCAAAGATTCAATAGTTGAATGATGCTTTAGGTTCTATGAGACATGCCTTGGTTACTCACCCATCTCCACAAAAACCAGAGCAGAAATAGGTATCATCATCCACAGAATATTGGAAGGATTCTCCTTCTTAGCATTCCTCTGGCCCACCTCCTTCACCTAAGGGGAAATCAAAGACATACAAACCCAAGTGTACTTATTGCAATAAGTTCAATCATGATGATTCTCGGTGCTTTCAAAAGAAAGTAGATGGATATGCCCAACAGATTGCTGATTTGACAGCTCTTCTTCATAAGAGCAACATTGATATTCCTTCTTCCTCTTCTCACTGGTCTTCTTCAACATCATCTCAGGAAGATGGTTTAGACAATGGAAAGGGTCATGCCTTATGTGCATCTTCTATAGCTCCCTCTTCTAGGTGGTTGTTGGATTCCAGAGCTTCACATCATATGGCATCTTCTCAGAGTTCCTTCTCATCTTTTGCGGCCTCTCCTACCCCACACATCTTGATGGGGAATGACACTATTATGCTTGTGTGTGGTCAGGGTTCTATTGACATTGTTGGTGGTACATTCCATGATGTAATATGTGTTCCATCCTTTTTATCAAACCTTCTCTCCATTTATCATATTACTCACAGCGAGATAGAGAAGACAGTTGAGTTCACTATAGATTCTATACACATCAGAGATAGTGCGACTGGCAACATTGTTTCTATAGGGACAGTTGATCATGCCACCCGCCTGTACTTCTTCTCCCATTTTGGTCCACAATCTCCTGTGTTAGAGAATATCTCTCCTACTTCATGAGTGCCTAGTGAGAAGAAGTCGAGTCACCTGAACTTCTATGTTGCTCCTAAGATCAGTGTTGTGGCTTCTCCACCTCATCCTCCTGTTATGCCTGCCTTTGTTTAGCATGATTCTTCTCTAGCAGTCCCTGTTATGGTCACTCCCTACATCGAGCCTTCCCCTCCAATTTTTGAGGGCACATCCAAGGACATTCATCTCCTCTTAGCTAATAGCTTCAGCCCATCTATTGGCCCACCTTCATTGGGGATTCCATTCTAGGAGTCCCATTCATTCTCCTTTGAGCACCAGCTCGGCCTTCCAGTTTCACCACTCATTCAGGAGTTCCCTTGTTACTTTGTACCTCTATTTCTTCCACATTGGGGTTCCATTGGTTTGATCATTCCTACAGGGGTTCCATCATTCTGGGGGGCCTTGGTGTCTCATCCCTCTCTCATGGGGGGTTTGATTGCACTTATGGTTTTAAGAGAGTCTCTTGAGCCATTCTTTTCTACATTTTCTTCTATCTCTTCTTGGAGTAGGGTTTTTCCCATGTGGTTTTCTCTATTTCTCCACTTTACAAAGATTTGGTTGTGCTTGGGTACCTGATCAGGCCTTGTTGCCGGGACCCATCTTTTCCTGCTTTCATAGTTGTGCTAGGTTAGCTTACCTCTTGAGTTTCACTTAAGGGGGGGTGTTGGAGTAATTATCTATTTACACTTATTAATTAGATCATTTTGATTTAATTAGTTAAGTTATTTATTACTCTAGTTTATTTAAGGTATCTCTTAGGTGCATTATAATTAATATTTATATTAATTATTAATGTGCAAACCTAGCTTTTCTAGTTTTAGGGTTTTGTTCACCTTTATAGGTTGAACTTTGTAGTTTCTTTTTCATTAATTTAGATTATAATTTTCCTCTCACTTTCTGAGCAACTTCTGAGTTCTTCTCCTTCTCTCTTTCTGCTTCTCTTCTGTGACAGGTTCTTGCATGCAAGTGTTCTTTGGGTTTCTATGGATTTGTCTCTCAAATCCTACAGTAAGTAGATGGTACTGATAGTATGTTGTAAGCCAAGGGTAGATCTAGAACTTGACATATCACATTTCTTTCAAATGGTCCTATTCTGATTGGTAGAATAATGAGACCTTTAGAGGATCTTTCTTCTTCATCATAAGATTTGATAGTGATCTTACTTCTTGAATCAATGGTTTTTTTTTAGAGACCCAAATTCCCTATTAGATTGAGAGTACAATTTTTCAACCGTGTGCCTCCATCTATCAATACACATCTAACACGGGATTTGGGAATTAGGACTTCAATATGAAGGGGTTGATTATGTAGATGTGTCAATGATTTATCATCTTATTCTGGAAAAGAGAGGTAATGTGGTTTTGAGATATGATTAAACATTGCTTGGAATTTGTCTACATCAATGTTCTTTGGCACATTTTGTAAATGTAGGGCTTGTTCAAGAACTTCGCTATGTACTGAAGAGATTTTAAGTAACTCAAAGATGGAAATTTGAACAAAGGTTTGTTGCAATTAATCCACCAAGTTATAGTTCACTATGGGAATGGTAACTCTTTGTCTTTCTACCGCCGGTTTAGGAATAGTGACAATAGATATCTTGGAAGTTGTTTCTATTTTTTGATGAGGAATTAGGTCCTTTGATTGTGATGAGTGCTTGACTTTGTGTCACTGCATTTAATTGGGAAGATATGTCTTTAACACCTTTGATAGTGACCACATTAATTGATTCATATTTAATGTCTAGCATGTTGATCACATTATCATTATTGGAGTAGGCGTAATTCACTTCATTTCCTTTTCTTTTAGATGCTTCCCCTTTCTCATAATTAGGGAATGGTTTGTTAAATGTCATATGGTCTTCATTAGTGGTGTTTCCTTCTGCTTGGATCTTTCCTCCTTCAATAAGGTCTTGTATAGCATGTTTGAGTTTAAGACAATTATTAGTCTTATGTCCCTTGTTTTTGTGAAAGACACAATAAGAATTGTCATCCCACCATCTTTGTTTGACTTTTGGTTCCCATGGTTTTGAATCCGGGATTGTAAGAACTTTGTTGTCTAAGAGCATCTTTAAAATAGTCTCAAGAGGTTCTCCCAAAGGAGTGAATGTTCGTTGAGGTTTGGAAGTCCATGGTTGACTCTTGTTCTCATTGTTTTCTTTAGTTATTTTGGTTGTTACCTTGGCATCTTTACTTTCTTACATGCTATTCTTTAGATTGAACACTACTGGTTTAGTATTAGCATTAGACGCATCTACCACTCCATCGTTAACAACATTCTTTTTTTGTTTCCACCATTTAGGCTTGTTGTTGGAGTTGGTAGATTTGTTATCACTTTGGAGAGTTATTTCTCCCTTCTTAACCATGACTTCTTCAATACAGATGGAATTCTTGATCATCCTATCAAAGCTAGGTGAATCTTGCATTTGCAATGCATAGTTCAATTTAGGTATCAAGTTATTAATAAATATTTCCATCTTTTCTGATTGGGGAATAGCTCTTGAATACCTTGCAAATATTTTCCTCCACCTTTGTAGAAAGTGTGTAAAGCATTCACCGGTTCTTTTCTTTGTGTTACAAAGGTCCATCATGGTGACATCGTGCTGTATATTGTAGGAGTAATGTTGGATAAACCATTGAATTAACTCCTCAAAATATTTTACCTTAGTTGTGAGTTTGGAGAACCACTCCATAGAATTTTTTCCTAGGCTTCCCGAAAATAGCCTCATTAGGTATGTAGGTTCATGCATGTACTCTATGCTTAGAGCACAAAACTCTCTCAAATGGTCATGTGGATCAGTCTCTCCCATATACTTGTCATATTCTGGCCTTGCCATGCTAGGAGGAAATGGAACCATGTTGATACTCTTTTCAAAAGGAAATGGAAAAATGGAGTCCAAAGAGTATTTGGTCTTGGGTATAGCCTTCTCTTGTTTGAGAGTTGAAAGCTCTGCTTGCATTAAGGTCATTTTTTTTGTGAGAATAGAGATAGGGGTTGATATCTCTTTTTCCTTTAGTTTTTCAACATCATAATCTTTAGGTAATTTTACTCCAATGGATGCTAGATGGAGAAAATATTTCTCTTTGTCTTCACCAATTATCTTTTCCAATGTCCTTTGGAATTTCCTACTTTGTTTGAGTCTATTGTACTCTTCTTTGGGAATGTATTCATCACTTTTTGAATCAAACAAAGGGTGTGTGATGTTGACTTCTTCCTCATTACTAGCATTGTCTTGATCTCACTGGTTTTGGTCCTGGTTGTATTCTTCAAAGGCATGAGCCCATTCATTCTAATCAACATCCATTACTGGTGAGTCTGTATCAAATAGAGGATTGCGAGATGTCTCTCCTTTTTTAAAATTTATCAATTTAGGAGTTACTTTTGATTCGTCAGCAAAATACTTGTTACATCTTGTGTTAACCATGAAGTTGTATCTCAACTATGTCCAAAGTTTCCCAATAGTGTCAAGTGAGGTCTCAATTCATTCAAGTAAGTGTGTCAAAATTGTAAGGATTGTTTTTTTTTTATGAAAGTAAATGACTCCAGTGTCAAAGGGTTAGAATTCCCTGATAGTGAACTGGGAATCAAGTTGTTTTTAAGAGTGAATAGACCACACATTTTGAGATAGATTGTAAGAGTTCAAAATGACATGCAAGGACCTGAAATTTTTTTGAAACAACAACAGAGAGACTAGAAAAAGCAATAGCGTCAGACTAAGGAGCCAAAAGGGTATCCAAATAAACTAATTTTCTCTGAGAGGCAACTATGCAAGTGCCTACTATCCCAGATGTGACAATCTGTATATGAACTTTTGCAAAACTAGATGCAAGCCTAAGTATCCTAGATGTGACCTTTCTCCCTACAAGTGATACAAGATTTACCAGATGCGAGATTGCACACTACATGCGAGTTTGCACAACTAGATGTGAGCCAGGATAGAACAAAAACAACTTTTTGATGTTCTGTCAATTTGGTGTCTGATTTGTCTTGAAGTTTGTGCAAATTTGTCTGATAATAGGTTGTTTTTGAGTCTTTCCAGTGAGTGAAAAATATAGTATGTAACTAGAGGATTGAATTTTTTTTCTTGTTTGAATGATTTATCTTGTTAATGAGCTTTCAAACACATCAAGCATTCTTGCATTGTTAGGGGTGAATAGACACATCCTTACGCCCTATTTTCTAAGTAGAGGATGAAAATCCTTTCTCGTAGACTTAGGTACACACTCAAATGCTAATTAGAATATGTCCATCACCAAGTACATAATGACTCTAGTCATGATGCCATATTAGCCGACTCCAAATGCAAGTGAGGGCACGAAATGATGAGTATCTTGGGGCAATTACTTTTTTCCTTGCACAAACATTATCACCCTTTCGGGGATGAATCAGGTAGTTTGACTATAAAGTTTGTTGTTTATGATGGGGAAATCCGTTCAAAACCATCTCCCATAGAATTTCACAAGGCAAAATTGAGGCGTATAGCCCTATGAGTACTCAAATATGTGTACTCTCACAAGAAATATTCAAGCGGCTCCGCTCTACACATACCCAAGCATGTTCAAGGAATTATGTCAAAATTCCAAGAACAAAACCGATTCTATCTTTTGAGGCTTTGGCCTACAAAGAAGTAATTATTTATAGTGAGTTGGAAGGGTTGGCATAAAACCTATCCTCACTTGGGTCAATCCCAGGAGATTTTTTTCTCAACCGGAAGGCCCTCTAATGTTGAATAAGCATACAAAGGATTGGCGAGGTTAGGATTTCAAGATTTCTGATTCTTTGAAAGAAGAAGAGCATACTCTCCTAGTCCACTCCATTTTCTCCCAAAATACTTCAATCACTTGTTCATTCCCTCAAGAAAGTTTAAGCTTGATTTAGATATTCCTAATGTATTGCAAACACAAGTACTTTTGAAAGAAAAGTTTGTTTGTTCTTTGACCACAATTTTTAGTGCTTTTCTTGTTCAATTTCTATCCAAATTTAGATAATGAGTCATTCTTTTTTCCACAATTTTTAGTGCTTTGTGTTTTTCAATTACTTGTCCAAAGGGAAATTTAAATTGTGAATCTTGTTCAATTAATCCCACAAAGTTTAAATGATTTTATTTTCCAATTACTTTGCCAAAAATAACTTAAACGATGATTTTGTTTGCTTTGTTCATTTACCCCAAATTCCTCTCAAATCTTAAATCAAATTTTGAGTTTCTGATTTTCCTTGGAGGAAAACAGCATAACCCCCTAGTTGATTTATTAAGTGATTAGAAAATGTCTTTAGTTTGAAATCATATCAAAATAGAAGTCAAGATGGGGGATTGGCCACCTACAAACCACAAGTTAATGGTGCATTTCCAACTTTTTTTTTTAGCAAAAGAGTCCCCGAAAATGATCTGCAAACAAGAATTATGTTGTTTAAAGGAAAAAGACAGAAAAAATCAAAGATTAAGGGTTAGACTTCTCAAACTGTAATTTCAAAAACTAGATGCAATCCTAGATTCCCTGAATATGACCTTTTTTCCCAGATGTGATCAAATACACCAAAAATGATACAATACATACTAGATGTGAGCCTTTACCAAAAGCGATGCAGGATTTCTGGGATGCGATCCTAGATTCTACGATACGATCCTATATCCTGGATGCGAGCCTTGGCAACCAAAAATGACCCTGTTCTGGAAACCTGGGAGGACAAATTAGTAGAAAATGAATTGAAAATGAGGTGAAATTCAAGATGATACAAATACACCAAAAATGATACAATACATACTAGATGCGAGCCTTTACCAAAAGCGATGCAGGATTTCTAGGATGCGATCCTAGATTCTACGAAACGATCTTATATCCTGGATGCGAACCTTGGCGACTAAAAATGACCCTATTCTGGAAACCTAGGAGGACAAATTAGTAGAAAATGAATTGAAAATGAGGTAAAATTCAAGATTTTTCCCCACGGTGGGCACCAAAAATGTGTGTTATTTTATGGTTCCTGTAGCTGCAACACAACACTTCAATAAGTCGTTGCATTAGTGAAAAACAAGGGTTAGAAAGAATATCAATCACTAAAATCAACCTATTGATTCCTATCTAGGAGTATGAAAAATGCCATAATTGCCCTCAGATTATGTATTTATCAGTGACATATACAACCTAGATGAAAGATTCAAATGAAACTAATTTACATGCTCAAGAAATATGCATTTTAAGCTCTAAAAATAAAGATTATAACAATGCATAACATGAAAGCTAATAATGCAATAAAGGTCTCTAACAATATGAAAATCATAACAATGCTTTCAACAATCCAAAATCAAGGGCCCATTGAGCTTAAAACTCGTTCTATTTATAGAAGAATTTAGGAGTGAGAGGAGAGATAAGGTTATTAAATGCATGTGTAAGAGCCTTAATGAGGGATATAATTTATGAGGTATGGTGAGGGTATATGCATTAATGATGAATTTATGAGAGAATTAATGAATCATGAGGAGGATGTAAGTCCAAGCTTGAGAAAGTGGACTTTGAGGGAAGGAGAGCTTGAGAATGTGGACTTTTTGGAATGAGTTGAATTCCTAATCAAAAGTTTAGGAATGTGTCATCATTAGGAAGTGGGTTTAAGATGGGATTAAGATTAGAATTAGGCTTAGCATGGGTGAAGGGATTGGGATTAGTTCAAACCTAGGAATTAAGGTGGTTGAGTTAGGTTAGGTTAGGGGTTAAAGGGAATATTAATGAAATGAATTATATAATTAATATATTCATTCAATAATAGGGAAATTAATTATTTAATCTTTTGGTTGCTTTTGATAATTAATCAGGACTATAGCTAATTAATTAGATTAATTAGGCTAGGGGGTTGGCTTTTGCAAGTGATGAGGTGTAATTAGGATTTTATTTAATTCCTTTTAATTAATTACCTTAACCATGTTTTTTATTTGTTTTGATAGAATTGAATTGATTTGGCTAAGGCAATTAATGTAATTTAGTGATTAAATGACTTAGGAGATTAAATTTGATTTGAATGAATTATGCCAGTAATTTGAAGAATTGTTTTGACATAATTGGGGGTATGATCAAACTTAGGGAAAATAGAGTCTATGGTCAAAGCAAACCAAATTAGGGTGGTTACAAGATCATGTAGTGGAAGGTGTAGTGTTTTCATTGCTGGCAACAAGTCTTCTAAGTTGGTTGAATTAGATCTAATGGTGATAAAGGTGATTACACAAAAAAATTTGTTTAAGTATCCAATGTACCGGTGATAACACAATCAGTCATGATAAATTCAGTGTGCAATGGTAATAGTGAGGATTCAAATGATGCGATTTTACATGAAGTATCTACAAAATTATTTTTACCTACATCTATGATTGTGTAAGATGATTAAATGTACAAGCATAGATTTGAGGAAAACACCAGTAATATCAGTAAGAATAGTGAACAATCAAAATGGTATAGTCAAATTAGATAAATCACTTCAGTGGTGAAGTAAAAGTCAATCACCAATCATTTTAAGCATTGTATTGTTGAGGGTTGACCTTGAGGAGTTCAATTTCCTATGTTGATGTGATGGCTTATGAATTTTAATGGATATTTAGAGGCTGACTCAGGTAACACATTTTAGGGGTCAAATATGCCTAATGCACGAATAAGATCTTCCCTATTAGGAGCATTAAAACACCCTCCTAAGGGTATACCCAGTTAAGAGTATCGATAACCCATTTAAGAGCTATTACAAAAGTCATAGTAGGAACTACCCTATTAATGGATTTGAAACTACTTTTGAGAGTCATCCTATTAAAAGATTTAGTCTTTAGACCTGTTAGGATCCTGCTTACCCTATTAGGGGTAACCCTGTGAAGGTATTTTCATCGCAAGTTTGTTAGAACTTTCCTTGATTAATAAAATCAAAGAATGACCTGATGATGACACCTTCTGCTTGACAGATTGTGTTGATTTCATAGATGTATGCTCTTTTGTGCTTTTATGTTACATTTATCTTTTCATGATGGTTACTTTGTAAGTTGATGAAAAGATTGTGTAGATCTGTGGTTGTGTTGATTCACCCCCCCTCTCAATGCCTTATAATACTAAAAACTAGTATCAAAGCCAAGTTCCCTTGAAGAAGCCTAACATATTGGGAAGGAAGCTTAAGGATGATATGGATGGTTTGAGATATTAGAGAAAAATTAAGAAGCAACTTGTAGATGTTGAGAAATTTATTGAAAGGATAAAAGAACAACTCCAACAATCAAGAGCCAAGAGACTAGAGCCTATTGAACAACTATCTGAACAAAGTGGATCTGAGGAATCTAAAGTATCTTTGGAAGAATTGTCTAAGGAGAATAAGTAGCTGCATAAAGACAAGAATAACATCCAAAGAGAGTTATAAGCTTTGTCAATCAGAATGGGTGAAGAAATGGAAGCAAGGAAGGCATTAGAAGAAGCAAGGACAATTACAGAGGAAGCCATAAATCCAAAGATAAATCCCTAAAAGCTAAGGTGGATGAGCTCTTCAAGTATGAACAAGAGGTTGGTACATTACATGAATATTTATATGAGACAAATCAAGAAAATCAAGAAGCCCTAAGGCAGAATGAAAATTTGAGGAAACAAAATGAGAAACTGAAAGGTGAGTTGAAGGTTGCAAATGATTTACTCAACAAGTTCAATGAAAGTTATATGAAACTTGATGAAAAACTCAAGAATCAGAGGATTCATGGAGAGAATTAAGTTCTTGGATACACTAGTTATGAAGTTGGTGAATGCTCTATAACCAAGAAGGACATGCAAGATGAGAAAAACTCACCAAACGTAACCCTAAGGAAATCTGGTAAGAGATCTTATAAACCAGTTTGTTTCAATTGTCATAAGGTTGGACATACTACTAATTTATGCAAGGAAAATATTGGATCTAGTGTTCCAAGTATTAGATCTAATGCTACACCAAGTACTTTTTATGGGTATTGATACAATTACAAAAAATAGGGTCATAGAGCTTATGAGTGCATGACAAGGATGAAAAATCAATGGGAAAAAGTCAACCAGCTAAGCCATTATCAGAATGAGAACTAGTGGAATGTTATATGTTCACATTGTCACAACTATGGACACATGGTTGTTAACTATAGATTGAGAACAAATAGAGGCAATGCAGGACCTTGGAGATCAAATGGTATGGCATGTTTTCACTGCAATAAGATAAGACACATTGCAAGGTTTTGTAGAGAAAGGAACAATAAGGTGAATGAATTAGTTAATCAATCAAACAAGAAAAAGGGAAAGTAGATTGCGAATATTGAAGAGACAAAGAATCAAATGAACATGACTTGGGTAAAGAAGAGTGAAGACAAATCTTCAGGAGATTCCACATCTTGAAAGGGTGTGGAGAAATCATCATCAAACTAAGTCATCTTTGAATTAGGAGGGTAGACATCATTGAATCCATTAAAGACCCCCTAGATGCATGTGAAATAAGTTTTATTTGCATATTCAAATTTATATGGTTGTTTTGAAGTATGGTATGAAGTTTTGTTTAACCGTATGAAGCTTTAGTTGACCACTAACAAGATCTTTGAAGGTATATGTTGTTTTTTATCAAATAGTGATACATTTAATTCTTAAGGAGTGGTGGAAGATAAAAGATGATTTTAGGTCTCATTGTGTGCCTACACAATCAAAGAGCTACATCCAAGAGAGAAAAAAGTGAAGTTTGAGCAGATTGACATTGATTAAGATGATTGTAGAAGGATTTGTTGGAAGGATTTAGTGAAGATACTTACAAGGGTTTGTGGAACTCATCATACAATGACCTAAGCAGTATTTATTGAGATATTTGAGCTTGAATCTATTGTTTGAAGGTTGGACACACCGATCATTGTGGAGATTACTGAAAAGACAAGGCCCAAATTCAAGAAACATCCTTTTAAGTCAATCAAAGATAATCCAAAGGGTTCCCTATATAGTATGCCCTATGGTATTATGAATATCGAAGATGTATGATCATACATTCATTATAAGTTTGAAGACTTAGGTTCTTCACAAATTTTAAATCAGTATACAAATTTGTGTAAAGATTTGGTATTGAAGGATGAACACCAAGTGATTGCAGACAAGGGTTTCGCTCATGCGATCAATTTCCCTGACGAGTGTGAGGAAGATAAAGTAATATATATGTTGATCCAAGTGCATGAAAATTTTATGTTTTTGACCATCCACATATGATTACTAAGGAGGTCATACATGTAGTTACAAGTTTCTTTGCAACTAATGAAGTACTGATGCTTAGATCAGTTCCACATGATGTAGTCATAGACCTAACTAAATCTTAGTGGGATGAGAGAGAGATGGAAATCAATGATATCCCTCATATGAATATGATATTTGTATCTATGGTGATAGGGTACAATTTTTATCACTCCATTAGGATCAACAGTGTGCTCGGTGTTGCAATTCACACTGCATATAGAATGGTGAGAGAAGATGCAGAATATGATTTATGTGCTACAATGAGAGATCAATTATTTTAGAACATGGAGAAGATCAAGAAGGTAAAAAGGAAAGTATTTAATTTTAGTCAATTTATTATGGGATTATTCTTTTACTTTTAGAAGTAGTTTCCTGGTGTTGGAACTATAAATTTGATAAATGGTACGCCAATTGTTGTCTAATTGAAAAGTTGCATTAGATTATTGGGTAATGGTTTTAAGGATAAAGTTTGGGGCTATTTCAAATATTTTAAAAGTAATACACCAAAAGGAGAGAATACCAATCCATGTTGTCAAGAAATATAAGGATGATATATGTTTTATGGTGGATACTGAAAGGAAACTAAGTGTGTGGAAAATAGTTCCCTACGCTAAACTCCCTAGAAGAGGATTGTGCAAATTTAGATTTAACCCTTAGAAATTACAGAATGATAATACAATAACATGCATACATAGGAAAATGAGAATGACACAATGATTTAACCTGGGGAAAACCTTTCGGTAAAAAACCCCAGCACTCCAAAACCTGTACAATGTATTAATCAAAACTATTACTATTTACAATACACTTGCAATGCAAGTTCTTTCAGGAGATAATCAACACTTGAAGACAAATTCAGAAGCATAAAAATGTTCCAACAATACACTAACTTCTCAGACAGATTCAGAACCCTAAAAAATGCTTATATCATGCGCTTCCCTTTTTAGGGCAACTTCCAAAGAAAACTATATTAGGGTTTTGCCATTCTCCGAGAAAATAGGAAACCAAAATTTTTTTCCAGGCTGATGCCCTAAACCCCATGTTTGTAGAAGAGTGTGCAGTACTCAACATAATCAGTTGCCACATGTCTTGCATGTCTTCACCCATCATCAAATCTTCCATAATTAGCTCTTACAAATATTAATCACCGTCATAGGAATCCATCATAACCATTTCAATCATGATTACCTTACACATTGTCCAAAGTGCCAACATTTGGAAAATATCAAATGTAAGGAAATATACAAAGTTGAGACACCTTATTCCTAACATATACCATGTATATGAAAAAAATACCTTCATAAAATTAGTATTGTTACTATCAATTCAACTTTGGAATACATCAATTTAAACTAAATGAGTTGAAATGAACAATGAGAATCTCATGGGTCTCTATCTAGGAATGAAAATAGTATGCTCTTAGCTTTGAACATCCATTAATGATAGCCCTAGTAATGATAAATTGAAGCTATTTGATGTGATTATACCTTATTTAGCTTGAATTATACTAAAATAATTCAAGATTGTTCACTATTATGTAAATTCAATAATGAAAATGCTATGAACTCAAAGATATTTTCCTATAGCGATGATTCTTTGCTCATGAATGTGTGTTCTCTTTTTCTCTCAAAATGGCCTCTATTTAAAGGATTTCCCAAGGGTAGGGGGTAGAGTTGATTTAACCTTTATTAGGGTTGGGTTGAGTTGATTATCTCAAAGGTTGGGACAATTTAAATGATGGTTTCAAATAAGGGGACAAAATGAGTGGCCAAGATGCAATTGAAAATGTGATGGAGAATCACTTTGGCCTTGATCCATGTGAGCTCATTCCTCAATTCCTTTTGGTTGAAAATGATTTTCCCATGTGATGGGTGAGAAATATTAGGAATTAACTAAATGATTTAATTGAATTATTTTAGCCATGTGCACCCTTATAGGGGTTGGAATTAATTTGTTTTAACTATACAACTAATTAATTCATTAAAATAAATTGTATAATTAATTTAATCTTTTGATTTAATTAATCTAAGGCTTTGATTATTCAATTAATTTTTTATTTTTGCCTGATTTCTCACTTTGTTGTTTACTTGATTTTTCCTCACCAAAATTAGGTGTCTACAAATGCCCCTCTTTGAATTGATGTGCAAAGCACATTGGTTCAAAGAATGTCTAATGTTTGATTGACTAACCTGATCTCAATGAGTGATTCACTGATGCAACTAATTTCTGACACACAAAAACTAATGTGATGTCCTAATGTGAAAATAACCTGATAAGATGCCCCACTGATGATGATTTTGAATTTTTTGATGCCCCAGATTTGATTAATGTTTGATGCAGATTTGATTGATGATAGGATATTGCCCCTAATCTTGAAAAAAACTCTGATATGAATCCTTGATTTCAATCCTTGATGTGTACATGATGCCCCCTCGGGAAATGAATCAAAATGATTTGGATGATTTGGTTGAGTTTGGGAAATTTTAATTTGTTTCTTGATAAAATCAATTTGAAAATGCCCTAGTCATGAGAGAATTTGATGATTGATAAAATGTTATTGATGTTTCAGAGATGTTGATGATGTTTGGATATCACTTGATGTCAGTCAGAATCACTTGGTTGATGTTGTATTGATGCCAATCTGATAGGATAGGTAGGTTGATGGATAAATTTGATAAATATATAATTCTCTCTCACGATCTAGAGAGACAAACAAATTGATGCGCTCAAGATGAGAAAATGGATGATCAAATAAATGATTGGTGTTAAATGATCAATTGGATTATTTGACTGATTGATATTTGATTTGATTGCAAAAATGGGTTTCCTATGGAAACATTAATGGTGGGAGGCTTATAGATATGGTCATTTGATATGATTCAGGTGAAAATATAGGTATAGGTGATGGACATAGTTATGTTTCCCCTCGATGATTAAATGGTTAGGTTTCCCGTAGGTGAGTAGATGCATAGTGATGATATCCTTGATGAAGCATTGATCATTTGATGGATCAGACATTTGATGACATTGTGATGATCATATTTTTTCATTAGTATACAAAGGAAACAATTTTTGAACTATCGGTAACATGATCACCAAAAGACAAGTTTATAGTGCAACCCAACACAGTAGTTCACAAAGGTCACCGAAATGCTAACTACACTATCATTGAAAGAATGATCACAGTGTAAACTAAGAACATAGTATATAGTGTAAACTAACAGACAAGTTCACAGTGAACACCAACAGTCAGTCTACAGAGAAAACCCATAAGAAAAATGTCTAAAGACACTTCACTGAGGAAAGACTATAGAGCAACCCAAGCACCAGTCTAGTGGGAGACAAATTTTATTCTGAGAAATGTGGATTTGAGTTACACGTCAGATAAAACACTTGAGTTTTATATTTATCTTTAAATCTTATCTTTAAAACCATTTCTTGAGGGACAAGTAAAGAAATTGTAATTGTTTTAATCAGTTAACTAATTGAAATCATACAAACTAGTAGATCAAGGTCCAGTTGTAAACCTTTGATCATAGATTTATCATTGTAAAGCATGAAACCTATTTAGTTCAATTCAATGTATAATTAGATGTGTAATCAATCAGAACAAGATGATGTGATGATGATCGTAGTCGAAGAGAACATCTAAGGATAAAATACATAGTTTCATGTAGAAGGACAACAAAAGATGAAATCAGTTATAAAGAGAAATATTCAAGGCTATCAAGCAGAACAGATGTATTAATCAATCACTATAGGTGATACATCATATTGAAAACTTTAAAGGATCTGTACTCAACAATTTAGAATTGCATTTTATCAGGTCAACAAGTATTTTTGACTGCATTCTAACAAGTGTAGCAAATAGAAGAAATCCTCTAAGAAGGTGGATTTAACAATCCTTATGTAAATCTCTTAACTGAGTGCACACTTAACATTGTTTCTAAATCTCTTAACAATGAATACCTTAACCAATCTAAACATGTTACTCCTAACAGGGTAAGATCATCATAAGTGATCAAATTTGTAGCCTTAACTGGCACCTTCCATTATGTAGATAGTGAAGCTTTGTGGGTTTCATCCCCACCACAATTTTTACCTTCTAACAAGGGTTTTCTATGTTACCAATTCTTGTGTCATGTGTCATTACATTTCATGAATGTTTACATGCAATTAAGTTTATGATTTGATATTACATGCACAAAGGTAAAATAGCATCTATGGTCGGTAATACAAATAATTGATTACTAAAGGATTAAAGGTTAATTGATAAAAAAATTTAAGAGTACTAATTCACCCTCCCCTCACAGTACACACTATTCCATTATTCCAATGATTGGTATCAGAGCTAAATCTCTCATATTGAAAAAGTTTAAATACTTGAGAGAAAAGATCATACAATGGAAAGGTATAAGCTAGACACAAATATTGAGAATCAAAAGTTGTAGATACATATCTTCTATGAGAAATACTAAGAAGAAATAATCAAGATGAGAGAGATACTAGATGAAAGAAAATTTATGGAATCTCTCCTAAATGAAAAAGACTATCATGAAGAAGAGATACCTGATTTGTTTGAGTCATTAGGATCTACATCTAGCAATACATCAGACACATCTGAATGAAATCAATCAAAATCTAGTTGAACAAGTGAAATCACTGCAGATTGGTCAAGAGACAGATGGTAAGAATGATTGATGTTATGAATGATGCTAGAAAAGATGAGAAAGAAAGAACACTAGATATTTATGATAGGAGGAAGATCACTGAACAGATACAAGAAATAGAATTAGAGATACAAAGACTTACTGAACATCATCATGAGATCACCAATCAGATAGTTCTTATGATTCAAGAGCCAAACCGACTGAACATAGAACTCAATGAAAAATTGGAATCTATTGGTGAGATAAGATAAGAAACACTAATACATTTGGGCCTCATTTTTTACCTTCATTTTTGACCAAAGGCCATTTTGGCTTGTGATGTTCACTTTATTTTTGTTTATGTCCCAAAAAGGTCAAAATTTTGACTTTAGTTAAGTTTATTGTCAAAATTTTGACCAAATTGAGATATAAACAAAAAAAGTGATCAAACTCACTTCATTCTATCTTAGCCATATCGCGGGTAGGAGGAAGGACTTCATGAGCATTGTGCATCATCTGAATACTAGAAGGGCTTCATGAGCATTGTGCATCATCCTAATATTGGAAGGGCTTCATGAGCAATACTGGTATGTTTCCTTAAAAACTCTAGAGGACACGACATTACATTCTCAGTGTTAGGGTTTCCTAGCTAGATTTGTAATCCAATTTTATCTACCAGCTGTTTTAAAATTGAGGGATTTGTTTTTATTTATGTTTCTATTTTCATGTGTGAACTAGCTTGGGTCCATGCACTACTATTTTTTCTCATAATAGAAGTTAGAGACCTGAGACTGAGTACTTTACGTCATTTCCTGATAATTTATATGTGCATCCCACATGTTATTGAATACCTCAATTTCCATTTTCTTATATTGGTCTAAGGAAAAATGAATACAATGATCACAACAATCAGTTTGGGGATGTTCCTAAAATAGGTGAGAAAATGGGGATTTTCATTGAAATCTTATTGTCATTCTTAACAAAAAGCGTATAGCTTCTTAGAAAAAAAAGTGACATGGCATACTTGAATAACAATTGTGTATAAGAAAACATATTGACAACCAACTTCATTTCCCAAAATCTAAAGGTAATTCTTGTTTTACATTGCATACAGTTTTTGAGAGATTTTCTATTTGTTGAAATTGATTTTATTATTTAAGTATAGCTTGAAAACCTTTTCTTCAGTTGAATTCATATAGTGAAATTTGAAAATATTTAAAGTTATTACCATAGACTGAATTTATAGTAAATGGAATTTCTTACTATTTCTGTACAAGATTGTTTCTAGGGTTATATGTTTGATTTTTTGGGCTAGGTTTTTAATTGTTAACACATAGTCTTTGTTCCTGCATAGAATTTTCACTACCATTTCTCACTTTGTAAGCTAACCTAAGAATCATTTTTCCTCAAACATATGACTATGATTTATTAGTAAATGAATATTCTTCTTTCTTCTTCCTTACTATCATTGAAATGTTGAAAACAGTGCCTTAATGTTGACATATGATCTAAACATTGCCACTATCATAAATAATGTACATGAGATTTCTTAAACAAAATTATCATTGAATGAATTTATGTGACTTGCAAGAAAGGACACCCTTGATGGATAGTTGTTATCCTTTGAAATTTTAAACTCTTTCATGCACTTATCGATTCTCTATACCTCTTAGATCTCTATTTATTGATCTCGTAGCTATATGTAGCACTGCCTTTGTGAGTCTTTATTTTGGAATCTTGCTAATTATGTCAGGGAAACTACATCACCCATATCTCCATACTCCCATTGAGGAAATTTTTTAATAGTGAATCATAAAGATTCACTATTATGAATAATTTTTATATCTCCCTGGTTGGACTACAATGACATGTCTGATACAGGGATGGACACCGTGACCTGATTAAAAAAGTTTTGAATAAGGACCCCTTAAAACTATAAAACCTAACCATATTCACTTTTTTAAGATGGAAAATAAAAAGGGTAACATTTATAGCAACATCTCTATGATTCTTGCCTACTAAGAATATCTAACCAGCTGCCTATACTATTCTTTGGGCACAAATTCATTAATACTTCATAAAAATTTTCAAAAGACATTCCTATTAACTATTACAACACACCTTTAGATTGAAACCTCTTCTAATTCATCTGATACATGTGTATGATTTTTGATAGTGAACAAAAAAACTCACTACCATGAGTCATATTTACTACTTAACGAACTAGAAGAGAGAAAAAACAACTTAGTTCATTATACTAGATACATCTCACCTCTAGCTCTACCAAAACTTAGAAATAAAAAACTAAACATGTAACCAACACTTAGGGAAATGAAAAATGCAACTAATAAAATTAGGATATAAACAAAAAAAGAAAAGAAAAGTGATCAAACTCACTTCATTCTTCCTTAGCCAAATCGAGGGTGGGAGGAAGGGCTTCATGAGCATTGTGAATCATCTGAATATTGGAAGGGCTTCATGAGCATTGTGCATTGTCCTAATACTGGAAGGGCTTCATGAACAATATTGGTATGTTTCCTTAAAAATTCTAGAGGACACGACATTACATTCTCAGTGTTAGGGTTTCCTAGCTAGATTTGTAATCTAGTTTTATCTACCAGCTATTTTAAAATTGAGGGCTTTGTTTTTATTTATGTTTCTATTTTCATGCATGAACCAACTTGCCTCCATGCACTACTGTGTTTTCTCATAATATAATTCAAAGACCTGAGACTGAGTACTTTCTATCATTTCCTGATAATTTATATGTGCATCCCACCTGTTTTTGAAGACCTTAATTTCCATTTTCTTGTATTGGTCTAAGGACAAATGAATAAAATGATCACAACAATCAGTTTGGGCATGTTCCTCAAATAGGTGAGAAAATGAGGATTTTCATTGAAATATTATTCTCATTCTTAACAAAAAGCGTATAGTTTCTTGAAAAAAAAGTGACATGGCATACTTGAATAAAAACTATGTATAAGAAAACATATCGACAACCAGCTTCATTTCCCAAAATCCAAATGTAATTCTTCTTTTACATTGCATACAATTTCTGAGAGCTTTTCTATTTGTTGAAATTGATTTGATTATTTATGTATAGCTTGAAAAAATTTTAGTTAGTCGAATTCATATAGTGAAATCTGAAAAGATTTCAAGTTATTACCATAGACTAAATTTACAGTAAATGAAATTTCTTACTATTTCTGTACAAGATTGTTTCTAGGGTTATATGTTTGATTTTCTAGGCTAGGTTTTTAACCATTAACACATAGTCTTTGTTCCTGCATAGAATTTACACTTAGTATCATTTTATATTACCATATTTGAATGATTTAAATCTTATAATGTAATTGTGGGTGGAAAGGCTCTAAGAATCTTTGATTTTGTGTGATATAAATCCAGAAACTAGAATTTTTGAACAAAATGTCAATGCAACATATCCAAGTGTTCATACTGACATATTTATAAAGATAATCTCAAGCCAAAAGCTAAGTAATTCAAAAACTCAAGATTTAAAAGCCACGTTTTCAAATCCTATCCATAGCTACGTATTTTAAAAAATAAAATAATAAATTCAAACCCCAAGGTGTTTTTTAAGATCTTGTGCTGGTGAGGTTTAGTGGCTAACTCATATGTTTATTGTGATGAAAAAGCTCAGAGAATCACCTGAAGGCAGGTCCAACAAGTTTCAATATGATCTAGACACCATTTAGCTACAAGATTAAATCTACCAAATGCTTTAAATAACCATGCCAATCTGAGACAACTAAGTTTCTTCCTTAATTTTCTAGATTCTACAACATGCTGATGATTTGGACTGGAAATGGGAATGTATTATGGTCATGGAGAAATAGAAAATTCAATTCATATGGTATGAAGCCAATCATATCACAATATCTTCAAGTATGTGAAATATCTAGGCCATGTCTTCAAGTCATAAATTTTCCTGTTCCTGAATATCAAAACCTTTTACACCTTAGATCATTTAAGTACATCCTTAGAACATTTAAGTACATCCTTAGAACATTTAAGTACATCTATTGAACACATAAAACTTATTGCTAGTGCAGATATTCATACACCTTGAATGGGTACATACTTTGAGATTTTTACATTTGAGAACTTTTGAACTTGAATCGAGTCATATAAAATAACAACTGTATACATTATTAGCACAAAATCTTAAAAACCATTTTCTAAATGCTTTGAATTTTTACAACTTTGAGACAACTAAATTCACTAATAAGATAATGTCAAAGATTTATAGAAACAATATTCTAAACATAATGAAATATTCAAAGGAGTATAAGTTCTATATTTTATGGAGTATGTGTCTCTCACTTTCCTTTTGTTTATCTAGAAGTATAGCTCCTGCAGACTCTGATTATCAAATAGTTTTGGTCATGCAATTTTCATGAGAAGACACTAGATGTTACTGTGTAAGAGTCAATAAATTCTACCTCAGTTGTAGGGAGATTAGTTTTGGTTTCTCAAAGATGTCACTTTCCATGGTCAAGAGAAAAATATAAATTGAAAAGAAAAAGGGACATTCCAGTGTGCTTATACTAGAAAAGTTAAAAGCATAGCCCCCACCACCCCCGCTTGAAAATTAAATATATTAATAAAATCACATTGAAGCTCATACTGAGATAGATAGTGATATATTAGAGGTTACATAAAATGATTAGTAGACATTGGATACCGATCAGATAAATAGTAGTAAATCAATGTAGAGCTATACAGGATGCAATCAGTCCTCTCCCTCAGAAAGAACTGTGTAAAGGTTCACCTCAGTTCATCTCTATAGCAAGTACTTCCAACTCAATTGCAAATGGTGAAACAACATAATTGGAAACAATACTACAGGTGATTACAACCCTGCCATTATTATTGTAAATATTCATTTGAAGAAGGATCTTTAAAGAGAAACTAACAACGGATCTAGGTATAAAAATGCATCCTACAACTCTATTTTCTTACTTATCTCAGTAGAGTTTGAAATGGGAACCCAATAATATGGAAAATGAAATGGTGTTGCTTATGTCAATGTTTGACCCTACTCAGTCCCAATAATGTGGATTCTCTGATAGAGTGCAAGGTATATGGTGTCCCATTAAGTATCATTTTCTAAAGGATAAAATCAGGTCCGAAAAAATTGATTAGGTGACCACTAGATCTAGTTCCCTTAGAAATACAATGTAAACATAATTTTGTGCAGTAAGAATAAATCCTTGTAATATGACACGGTCCAAAACTAGCAATAAAATGGAGGTTTTGGTCTTCAAATGATTTTTAGGGAGTACTTGCAAACTCATTCCACCAAAATGTTGTTACATAAATCTTCAACGTATGCACAAATTAGCCCCAACATATTTTATAGCTTTTTTGGAGGGAATTTACAATTCAAAATTATAATATTTTTTCCCCTCAAAATTGTCATTTTGAAATAATAATAATGTTTCACACACAAAGCCACCTTTATCTAGGCATGCAACTTTTAATACATTTCATTACCTCTCCAATGAGCTAGTACACTAAGTAGTCCGTTTATGATTTCTCAACATTAGATCACATTAGTGAAATAGTAATTAATTATTTAATAAATCATCCAACTTGTGGAAACCACTGAAATTGAATTTGAATCAAACTTTGATCACACTTGGATGCTACTAAAGATGTAGGATGATGATTGGAGCCAATTGCATCCCATTAAATGTCTTTTAGTGCAACTATGCCATAAGTATGGCTGTGCCCCATAAATAGAATTGCATATACCATTTTTTCACACTAGCATATTCATATCTAAATTTATCAATTTGATGCTTAAGAACACCTTTGAAGATATCACTAATTTGATGCTTAAGAACACCTTTGAAGATATTCTATAATTTGATATGCTTTTTTCATTTGAGAAGTTATTTGGCACCGAAATGTTGAAGTAGTTGTTATGAAAAAGTAGCTGTGATGGAAAAGTGATCCAAAAATAGGAATTTCTGTGATGGACACAAAGTTGTGTTATTTCTAAGCTTGAATGCAGTTGAGAGACAAAAAAATCTAGGACTGCTTGGGTTTTGTGGCTGTATATTTACTCTGGGCTTCAATATTTTATCTTTGTTGTCTTGGCCAAGCATTTTAGTGTTAATGTTCAAGTATAGGTGGTTCTGTAGTGTTTAGCTTTTAGAATTTTCCATCATAAAATGTTTATCACTTGTCAAATTCTATGTTCACCCAAGAATTTTTACTGGTCTGGTTGGCCACATGTTGTACAAGTGTTGAGTATAATATTAGAGCATCTATAGACCAGTCTAGGAAGTCATTTTCAATGTCCCGATCTTCCAAAGTGATATGATCTCCTACAGACTACTTTACACATGAAAATCATTGGTATATTTCTATGGATCTATATATCTGATGAGCAAACACCTTTTGATCTATCAAATTTCTGAGACTTTTGATCTTCCCCATGTCACATCATTGCCATCTATGCTCCATCAATCATAGCATTTTTTATTTTGACTAAATTTCCAATATTTTCTTAATATTGTAGATGGTATAGTTGACCAAAGAACTTAGATAAAAACAAATTTCTAACCAAGTGAGACTAAAAGAAAGAAAATTTAAAGATATGATGCTAATATGAACTAAATGAAACACCATTCCTTCCATTTGTCATTTTCTTCACAAATTGATTCTTAGAATATAACAATAGAATACTGACTCCAATTTTTTAGCAACCATATCTTTCAATTTTATATGCATAGGAAAAAACTTATCATTTAATTTTTTAGCAATGTTCCCATGCAACCAAATTTACAAATGTTCATTTCCAATATTCCTACATCAACCAAACTAGGAGTGGAGACAATTGGTTGTGTAGTGCTTGCAAGTGGCATTAAAAGTTACTTTTCTTGATTCATTTAGTACTTGAAAGTGGTGGCAAAAGTTAAAAGGTCTCATCTTCAATGTATCGTCTATCAAAAATTCTAATGAACTAGGAGTGGAGACAATTGGTTGTGTAGTAATTTAGAGTGACTACACTAAAAATGAAATCAATTGGTTGTATTGTAAATAATTGCAAATATGGAAGAAGAGAATTTGAAGCCACTGGAGGGTTCATCATATGCAATAACGATTGCATGCTATGTAAAATCTAATGGAAATGAACCGTACACTATGAGGTAAAATTTGTGGAGCATAGACTTCTGAGACACAATGGCCCTATTTTATAGTGTAGGTAAGGCATTCTGTACTCTCCTTTTTTTGAAAAATCTAAGCGAATTACCTCTACTAAAGTAAGCCGAAAACACAGAGCAACTCACACATTGTTGATTTTTTAATGTTTTTGTATGCACTTGTTCCTAAAGCAATATTTCTTAATATCTGAGATGATAAAAGGTTTAGAAATGTAAGAAGAGCTGGAGGTGGTTGGTGCATCCAGTCTAGCAGAGTTGGGATTCAGACCAACTCAGAATATTTACAATGGCTGTTCGAAATGCTATTTTCAAATACTTTTGATAGAATTTTGTTCTGGAGGTGATATTTTGTAACACGTGTTTTCTACTAACAAACATTGGAAAATACCCACCACCAAAGGAATTCAACAATTAAGGGGAAAAATTTAGATCAATCAAAATTTTTATCTAGTTCTAATTGAATAGATTTTAAAGTATTATGTTGAAGAGTCAGGGGAAGAGAAAAGTTTTGAAAATTATTTGATTTCAAAAGTAAACAAATTCAATTTGAAATTGAAACTTATTTTATCAATCCTCAAATAGCCATGAGCATAGGATTTTGCAATCTCAGAGGGCTTGATTGACTATCATATTTGATGCAGAAATTTGATACAAACTAGGAAAAATGAAAAAGATTTAAAGCCAACAATTGGAATGTTCAAGTTGGACTTGCATCTCTACGTCACCGTCATGCTATGAAGCACTCAATTTGATTAATTAAATTCTTGAGTGAATTGTAAATAATATATTGATTCATGATCCATGATATTACCAAGTCCCATTTTCCAATACTAGTCTTTGTTATCTTTGGTTTTCATTATATTGGCAATTAGTACAGTGATTTTAAATACATCCTATTTGAAATTATTTTATTAACTTATAATTTATTTATTTTTACCTTAGCTATTTTATTTATTATGTACATGGAAGCAATTATTTTTGAAATATAACAGTAATTGTTACATATTATCATTATGGTCCACCTCTTTGCCATTGTAGAATGCCTCTCAACATTAATGAGTAATTCATAATGATTGGGACAAGTATTTAATGGTCAGGATGATCTTTGGTCCCATGGTAGTCTAACAACATTTATAGAAATATCAAATATCAACATGATTTTTACATAGAATATTACTAGGATGAAATAGATAAGGAACTTCATGATTGACCCTTGGTTTAAATAACATGGTTTATAGTCTAATTAAAGCACAATTACTTGATATTAAAACAAGGATGAAATGAAACATATAGTATGGAAATGTAAATTCAATTGTATGAGCATGTTTATGGTGTTCATTAATCTTCAATTGCAATTTTTGGTGACAATTGCCCCTTTATATAGTATTGCCACCTTGGTGATTGTCGGATAGGCTTGTAGCGACCATTCAAACCTGAACATTAGATGTTCCCTTGAGGTATTGGAAAAGTAAATTTTGTTGCCACTTGAAAGAACTTAGATGGTATAGTTGACTAAGATGATTGGGCATCACCTTCCACCCATTGAAAAAGTAACTTGATCTTACACTTGAGTGGAGGAGGGAGTTGGGCTCTGTCAAGGACATTGTGAGCCAAACTAGATCTTTGTGTGATGTTCTAAAATTTTTCATAAATTGTTCATTACCCTATGTTGACTTCGCAGATAGTTTTTTTCACTGCTATTTCATTTCCATCTTTTCTTCTTCCTTGAAAGATGAAAAAAAAATAAGATTTCTCTATGTCTGTTTAACCAAATTTCCTAATCCATGGAAACACTATGTCTTTCAGGGAATAGAGGTTCACCTTGTATACGGTTCCAAAACCACCTTTTCCAAGCTTCTCATTTTCAATTTGATTTGAGATGTCTACATTAGTATGTTTCTTTTATTGCAATTATAATTAGTATGAATGAACAAAATAATCAACTAAACAAAATGATATGTTGGAATGACAGTGTAATATTTATTGATATAGCGTCGATGGCTTTGGTCAATGTGCCTATGTGTCAATGTGGTGTTGGCCCTTGTGTGTTGAAGATGTCACACACAACAAGTAATCCTGGGCATCAATTTGGGGTTTGCCAAATAGGAAAAAGGTCTAGATATGGAATTATATTTTATGTTTAAAAGTAATGTGACAAGTAATCATTTTAGGAAGAGATGATGTCGATTTGGTATTGCAGGGAAATAGTGAATGTCAATACTTTCGGTGGGTCGATGAAACCGCATTTACATCTACCCCATATATGTCTATACCTAATGTAGGAAATGAGTGCAACTTGTGCAAGGCTCAAGAGGCAGCTAGTGCCACCGAGATTGCTTCAATGGCAAAAGCATAAATCATGTTTCTACAATGCCTTCTTTATGTAGTTTGTGCACTACTTTGTTGGGACCATATGCATAAATATGATTAACAGAGGGCTATTATAGATATTTAAATTTTTTTAGAATTTCATGAAGATATGTTGGACATATTTTGATAAAATCATGAAGTTTTTGTTGTTTATGACTTCGTTATGATTTTCTATATAAAATTAAACAAAATAAAAAATTAACCTTATTAAAAAAAAATTGAAATTTTTTATAACATTTTAGAAAATTTAACCTTATTTATGATTTATGATGTATAAACTCTAGGAGGGATTGTTGACATTAGTCAAGTGTGACTTTGGGTTATTAGTGATCTATTTGACATGCCAGCATGGAATGGATATTGATTATTAGTGTAAACAATAGCTAGTTAATGACTTATATAATATTGGTTAATAATGTAAGTGTGGTCACTGAGATTTTTCAGGAATATCTAAATGTTAGTGTGTCCCTTTACTCATGGTCATAGAATTAGGTAAAATGCATCTCCTTTCATACAATTATAAATCTTGTAGGTTTGGGAATTCTGGAATGAGTTTGGAAAATCTATCAAGTTAGGTATAATCGAGGATGCATCAAATAGAAACAAGCTTGCAAAGCTTCTGAGATTTGAAAGGTGACTGCTTCTGCCCATTTTGAAAGCATATTATTTGTTTTCTTGATTGTGGATGAGTACCTTACTAAGGTGCTACTCTATATTTCCAATCATTAAAATTTTCATGTTGCTCATTTATACTACTTTGTCTATTTTAATAGCACAAAATTTGGTGATAAACTTACATCGCTCGACCAGTACATATCAAGAATGAAGAAGGACCAGAAAGATATTTACTGCGTTACTGGTACTAATAAGGAGAAACTTGAGAATTCTCCATTCCTTGAGAAGCTAACAAAGAAAAACTACGAGGTTTGTGATTTGGCCTTTATGAATTAGTTGATTGCAGTGATTGATTTATGAATTATTAGTTTGAATATATTTTTGATGAAGAGTTAAGAGGTTGATATGAATATTTTCATGGTGTTTTATTATTTTAATGGATTTATGTGCATCAAATGTTATCTTTGGGCTGACTGGTTAATGTGTTCCTATGCTTGGCTACACATTACATCTGGCGCCAACTTTGGAGAGTGTTAAAGTGCTTGTGCTTTGATTAAATTATTCGTGGAAAACATGTTGTGATGCATTTGGGCCCCCTTTATCTCCTTAGGTGGACCCCATTAAGTGTATATATTTTTCATGGCCAATATTAGTATGTTGCTTTTTATTGCAATTATAATTAGTATGAATGAACAAAATAATCAACTAAACAAAATGTACTTATTATTGTTTATGACTTTGTTATGATTTTATATATCTTGGATGGGTTTTTGTAAATTTTATCCTTGTTCCTTTTAGAAGTGTATGGATTGACTATGAACATGCATAATTGTAAATGAGGATCATTAATAGGGTGTCAGGCATTTCTTAGATCCTTTGGATCTAACCCCATCCTTTCCTTCCTTGCAGGTTCTGGATCATATAGGAGCATATTGGATTCAACCCTGGAGACACTGGTAAGGATCACCCAACTTCATAAAACAAGAATGGAAATAACCCAACTTAAAATTAGAAGACATAAAAACTTGTTTAGTGATCATATTGTGATGAAGGTGGAGTCTGATGCTTCTTCAATGACATCAGGCAGTGATGCAAAATTTAATGTCTGTACTTGTTGTAGCAGCATCAGGCGCCACCTTTAACACAATATGATCACTAGATAGGTCTATATGATCTGTTCTATAAACACATCACATTCCATTTGGTGTTATAAGGCCTAGATGGGAAGAAATTCAATGGTACAATTGTGGTCTCTTTTTCCCTTGGTAATTCTTTTCAGGTAGAAATGCTAGGATACCATCTATCTTTCTTGAAGACTCTTTATCAAAAGGGGATCGATGTCCTCTATCTTCAAGTGAATAAGGGGTGCAAAAGTTTTCTCTACATCAATTTGGTATAGAAATTGAGTACTATACCCAAATGATGCAGAGAAAATTCTTCACCCTTGATTACAGTAAAGAGAGAAATTCCATTGATACCCTTTAGATAAAGAGGCTTGATACCACTTCTACGATCCTTTAAAAGACTAGTTTTAAAGTTAAACCTGAACTATGATGTCTCTGCGAGTTATGTAGGAAAGTCCCTCTATGATGAGCCCTCGAGGCATTAGGTTTGGCCCTTAGGTCTTGTAATTTTGAGTTCTTCCTTGATCTTGCCACCCCTTACCAATATTTTACATAGTTTACATCTCTTTACAAAACTAGTTTTAAATACCTTATGATTGATTTAGCTAATTTATTGATGTATCTTATCTTACGATCTTGTATGTAATAAACTATGAATTTTATATCATGCATCTAGTTGTGTAGCCGTATATACAAGTGTAGGAAATAGAAAGGCAAGGAGAATATGATACACAGGTAAGAAAGAAAAATTTAGGTATACAGTTGTAAGTCATGTTGGTTATTTGAACATCGTAATAAGCTTTATAGTTTCATTTTCTAGATACGTAAGTTAGAGGGGGTTTACAATAATAAATCATGTAATATTTTAATGTATTTTATGTTATTGGATCAATGTATTTTTTCCATTTATTCATTATGTTGGCATACTTATTCATTATTTTCATTATTGTTACTTTGTCTTAGGTCTTCTCAATGTCAATTACTAATCATTGGTTTCTCTTTCTCCCTTGGGAATGCTTATCAAGTAGAAATGGTAGGATACCATCTATCTTTCTTGAATACTCTTTATCAAAAGGGGATCAATGTCCTTTATCATCAATTGAATAAGAGGTACAGAAGGTTTCTTTGTATCCATTGGGTATAGAAATTGAGTGGTATACCCAAATGATACAAAGCATCTTCTGTACCCTTGATTTCAGTGAAGAGATAAATGCCATTGATACCCTTTGGATAAAGAATCTTCAGAACATAAATATGATATCCTACCATTACTGCTTGATAAGCATTTCCAAGGGATCATAGATGATCTATCTTACCATAGAAACGCGTGTGTTCCTTATCATAGCCTTAACACAATCTCAATCTCATGAGGTTGTAGTGGACCCAATTGATCTAGATTGACCAATAACAACTTCCACTTTCTACATTGAAAAAGTACCATATCTCTCTTCAAGGGTGGGTTATTCATTAGTACCATGTCATGTTGTATTCAGTTGTATGTAGCTCTAATTGTTTATTGTCTACTATGCAATCTTTATCATATGTATCATGTGACTTATGTGTTATCTACGTTTATTGCTTTCATTTTACTTTCTTCATCCTTTTTATGTTTAACATATGGTGTACAATATTCTAAATTGCTCAAAGTTTGACATGTTTATATGGATCCAAATTATAAACAAGAAACTTAAATGGGTTTAAAAGTTCTACCATCCTTCAAAAGATTGGTTTTAAAGTTAAACCTGAACTATGATGTCTTTGTGAGTTATGTAGGCAAGGCCATATATGATGAGACCCCAAGGCATTAGGTCTGGCCCTTAGGTCTTGTACTTTTGAGTTCTTCCTTGATCTTTCCACCCCTTACCAATATTTTACATATTTTGCATCTCTTACGATACTAGTTTTAAATACCTTATGATTGATATAGCTAAGTTGTTTATGTAGCTTATCTTACAATCTTATATGTAATAAAATATGAATTTTATATCATGCATCTAGTTGTGTAGATGTATATACAGGTGCGGGAAATAGAGAGGCAAGGAGAATATGATACATTGGAAAGAAAGCAAAATTCAGGTATGCGGGTGCAAGTCATGTTGGTTATTTGAAAATCATAATAAGCTTTATAGTTTCATTTTCTAGATGTGTAAGTTAGAGGGGGCTTACAATAATAAATCATGGAATAATATATATTAATGCAAAGTAACACCTAAAGATAAATATATAGAATAATCACTAACCAGGATGTAGTTGGTGATTAATCTATATATTTATCTTCAGGTGTTTTTTTTAACATTCCATATTGGTCAAAATTTTGACACACTTTGGTCGAAACCCTCACCAAGACTGGTCTACATATTGACCATTTTGTGTTAAAATTTAGTGTCATGGGTTTGGCATCCTGGTCAGATGGACAAACATTTTGACCAACCTTGGTAGAATGTTTGACACATAAACTTGGCAATTACAAAAGTCAATTTAGACCAAGATTGGCATAGAACATTTGGCCTTAAAAATGATGTGTCATAATTTTGACTAGAAAAATAGTGAAAAGACCATTTGTCGATCATTCCACTAATCTTGGTAGAAAATTTGACCAATTGTTTTTTCAAAAATAGGTGCCAATTCTACTAGTGAAAATGAAAAACTAAATGATGAAGTAAGAATTCAGGAACAACATATTGATATGATCAAGAAAGCTAAACAAAGCAAAAAAAGAATGGATAATTTTCTGAATGGTCAAAGAAGACTCAAAAACAATACCGGTTTAAGGTATAGCGAGCATGGAGAATCATCATATAAAGATGATCCAAAATATGTCTACACAAATCCAAGTCCAAGGAAGCAGTCATGTAATCATTGTGGAAAACCAGGCCACACATCAAATGTTTGCAAGAGAAAAGATAAAGGTATTCCTAAATCCACATCTATATTCATAGGAAATTATTATAACTGTAACAAGAAAGGACACAAAGCACATGAATGCAGAACTAAGGTGAAACAACCAAAGAAGGAAACTGACATGGAAAAATATTGTTCTACTTGCAAAATGCATGGGCACACATCTCTTGAATGCAGGAAGAAGAAAAATCAAGCATGGAAGCCTAAATAATAAGAAATTGCTTATCAATCAAGAAGAATCAGTAACTCATATGTTTGGGATTACAACACATGGACAATCTACACAACATGTGGTAGATATAGATACATAGCTGCAAAATGCATGGGAAAATGGATAAGAATCTCTAGAATCTAGACTAACCCCGGAATGGCATGCTTGCACTATCCTAAGGTTGGTCATCTAAGAAAGGAATGCAGAGACTGAGTTATAGAGACAAGCACTTTTTCCAATGGGAATACCATTGAAGACATCAGGAAGATGAGAAACAAAATGTGGAGGAAAGCTACAAACACTGATAATTTTGGACCCAAAAATAAAATTGGTGACACCTTATCTAGTAGATCTACTGATAACACCACCCCCACCTAAGAAGAACAAGTAAGTATGGAACTACACTATACCAAGTTATATTTTACATCAGTTCCAATATACATTGATAATATGCCAAATTAGAATGAATGAAGATGCACTATGGTATTACTTGTTATGAATTTGTGAATCCAATCTCGTCGGTCAATACATACCAAGAATTGTTGGTGTACATATGAAATCCAAGTTGTTAATGTAAACCGAGCATTATCAGTAATCATGTAAAAATACAATGTAGTCTTTGCTCCATATCGAGCATCGTCGGTGACCATGTGAAAGGTCAATTGAGTTGACACTTAACCTAAGTATCTTATTTTCACCGAGGATGAAGTTGGTATGTTACCCAAGTGACTCTGTCTTCAACCACCGAGAAGTAGGTAAAGCATTAATTGCACTACTTAGGGAATCATCTATAAAAGGGTGACAGAAAGGCTCATTCATTCACAAAGCAATTAAGAGTGAAGAGCAAAGTGAAGCAGAGGAAAAAAAAATGACCAGATTGCAAAGCAACTCACAAGCATAATCATGGTATTCAAACAGATTAACAGTAACTACAATAGAACAAGTGAGTAACTAAGACTCACCGAGTTCACAATTTGTTTATAGGAAAAGGCCTGATTTTATAGAAACATGGAAACCACATCTCGCATCTCCTAGATCAAGAATGCAAAGGATAAGAAAGTTAATTTGATCAAGAACTCTACATGTGAAGAGCCTAAGTACAAATTCTTCCCAGAGGTTTCTTCACAACCCAATGATGTTGGAGCGTTCTCAAGCATAGCACCTAGGGTTTTGCTAGTCGAGGATGTGCGAGCGTATATGCACTGCAAAGTTGCAAAAATCAGAGATCTTGAATTTGAGGAAGCTTACAAGAAGCTTTGAACAGACAAAAACATCAAAGATGAACATAAACACATTGAGGTGAAAGGGCTGGCAAATTCCCTAATTTTCTTGAAGGAGTTCAAGACCGAGTGGATCTGGATAGTTCTTAGTTGGGTACATGAATAAAAGATGTGGCTGGATGAACAAAAATAGATCACTAAGGATGTAATACAAGTAGTGACCGGGTATCCAGTAACCGACAAGGAAAAAGCACTCAAACATCCTCCTTGTCCCAACATAGAAAAGATGATAGGTGTAGTATGGGATGGAAAAGGATTGAAGGTAAATTCCATCACCGATCCATAAGTAAAATTTCGTGCATGTGTACTGGGATACAAGGTATTCCAAGCTAGTCGTTTGAACAACATTGCATGTGGAGCATTTGACACTGCTCATAAGATTGTGAAGAAGGGTCTACAACTGGATTTATCTGAGCTTCTACTGAAGCAACTAGAGGAGAACATGAGGACCATTAGATCAGAAAAATCTAATTCATGTAATTTTGGTTCACTCCTCTTGTGTATATTCTTCTACTTTCACTACTTCTTCCTATCTATAGGTAATGTTAACTGGGACACTACCCGACCAGTGACAATACAAATTAGTGAGTTTATTAAGTCACTAGGAGACAATTTTACATCAGTCATGGATGCATACTTCACTACTTTTAAGGACATAATGTAGAAAAGGATGAGGATATCAGAACAATTGGTGGATAAATATAAAGATGATATTTGTTTCATGGTGGACACCAATACAACTTTGATCAAACTAGATGTACCGAGGACAGCAAAGTTAGCACCACTTGACTATGAGATAAACATAGATCAAGCCACAAATGTTATTGAAGAATTATTAAATGAGCCACTGGAAAAACCATTACCAAGGTTTAGAACTTATGAAGAAGCTAAGGCCAGAATCAAAATAGGCTTAATTGTTAAAAAGATAGACAGAAAGAAGACCAAAAAGGTAAAGACACTTGAAAAGAAGTTGTCGGTTAATGAAGAAGAAACAAACAAAAAGATGACACCGATGAATAGTCACTTGTCAATAAAGGTGAACAAATGAGTGACTATGAATAAACAGAGTATGATGGACCACCCCTAAAGAAACCAAGGATAACTGTTGCATCAAGAACAAGGAGTCAAACAAAAAAAGAAGCAAACTCACCACTGATTAAAAAGGGACAAGTGAGGACTTATTAAAGAAATCCTCAAACCGGGAAAACATCAAAAACAAAGAGAAGAAGAAGATTAATCTGAAGCAAAGAAGATAAGGAAGAAACTGAACAAGATGAACAACCTGTAAAGAACCAATTTCCTACAATAATTGATGAGATTATTGCATCAATCGTCAAAATGGGTAGCTTATCTAATCCTAATATTATACAATGGCTAACTCTGAATCCCAAGGATCAAAACAAGATAGAAGAGGCCATAATCAAGACAATGTGTATATTCAAATATATACCTATATAGTTTGATAAGATGATGCCTCAAGAGATGAATTATAGACTCTCAACAAGGTGAACATATGCACTCAAAATAGAGAAATAGGTAAGGGAAAGATCCCTAGTAGAAATTATGCTACCTGAGTCCAAAATGGAAGAAATAGATGAAATGATGAAGAAGCATTCAAACAAGTTCTCAGAAAAATTGAGAGCTTACAAGGTACTAGAGGGAAGCTTAATAGAGCTTGACAAAGAAAGTGATATATCTTGGAGAGGAATAATTAATCCACCTAAGGAGGATACAATCCCCAAGAAGGTATTAGCTATTACTGACATCCCCTAACAATGAAGAGAAGGAGGCTACACTGAACCTTGAACACATCTTTATAAATGACACTGAGGATGGTAATCCAATTGAATTAAAGACTCAGGCACGTAAGTCAATGGACGACATACCTCAAATTCTACAATCATTAGGGGATACAAAAGATGAAACAATCAAGGATACAACTATCATAGATATCACTGAAAATGATGCCACAAATGAAGTAAAGAATGAGGAAGATATTAATGTGACCACCAATCAAGAAGAAGAAAAGGAAAAGGAAACACAAGATGCTGCACAGGTTAATATACCAGGACAAATTCCATTATTTATACAAGCTATCAATATCATCTCAGAAGAAAAGGATAAGTTACCCAACCATGATGCAAGCATACCTGAGGATACAGGTGAAGAGGAACATAAAAGCACAAATGATGAACTTAAAGTAGCAGATGGAGAGTATAAAGACGCAAGTGAAGAAAAAATTAATGCCACTCTAAAGGATACCAAAGGAGAAGTTGCAGATAATGCTAAGGTTGATATGGAGATGTCCACTACCAACCGACAGGTAAAAGGAACAACACCTCCAAAGCCTTCACAAAGTACATCAGACCAAGCAAAAGATCTTGCTATGGTACTACATATAACTTCCTCCACCACAATTGCAAAGAAAAATAAGAAGAGAAAATCTCTAGTTACATTGGATGAAATCATTGAAATACCAGACTGTTATCCTAGGAAATTGGATCCAGAGTCACTTACAAAGTATGTAGAACTTTGTAAAAGGAAAGCTATGCAAGATAAGCTCAAAAAGGAGCACAAGGACACATAGGTAATAGAAACTACAAAATAAATACTATTTCAGATTGTACCTGATGCTGACATTGATCAAAATGCACCTATTCTTGATCAATTAGCAGTTCTTACTGACACCATCACATCACTGAATGTAGATGTAGAGAAGGCAATATAAGAATGTGCAAAGCAAAAGTACCAATACAAACTAAAAGAGAAAATCAGCCAATAAGTGGAAGAGAACAAGGTAAAGGTGTCTGAACTGTTCAATACATTGGAACCAATTATTTAAAAATTTATAACCTTAGTTCAAAAGTTATGCACCATATAGAAATTCACTAAAGATAATAGTGAAAAGATTGCAAAGATAGATGCAGATCTTAATGCTAGTACACAAAATCTCACAACCAATGAAAATGGAATCCAGTTGCATTATGAAAAGATAATAGAAGAAAAAAGGTTGAGAATTGAGATTCAAGAGGCAGAATCCAAATTCAGAGATGAGGTAACCGATATATAGGCTCTACTTCTACCAAATCTCACATTACAACAAAAGCATATGACTTTAGCAAGAACATTGATTGCCACCCCGTAAATGTCTATTACAGAAAGCATATATGATATGCATGCAAGAATCACCTTGGAAATCATGACCCTTGAACACCTCAAAGAACAATGGGATAAGCAAATGGAGGACATTCAAAAATCTCATTCCCACATTTTTGACAAATTGTAAGTATTACACCTTTGTCATTATTATAAAAAAGGGGGAATTGATATGATGAAAGGGGAAATGATTTGGTGTGATAAGGTGAAAGGGGGAAATATATGTATAAAGGCAAGTGTATATACATGTACATATACTATATCGAAGCATGCACATAGGGGGAGTCATATTGATAAGGTAAACACATGGTGTATATACTAATCAACATGGTGTATATATCTCCTACTTATCAACATGGTGTATATACTAAACATTTTTAGTTTTGCACATATCAGTGTATGATACTAATGTCAAAGGGGGAGATTCATGATCATATTTTTTCATTAGTATACAAAGGAAACAATTTTTGAACCATCGATAACATGATCACCGAAAGACATGTATACAGTGCAACTTGACACAAAAGTTCACAAAGGTCACCAGAAATGCTAAGTGCACTATCATGGACTGAATGATCATAGTGTAAACTGAAAACATAGTCTACAATGTAAACCGATAGACAAGTTTGCAGTGAACACCAATAGTCAGTCTATAGAGCGAACCAAGAAGCCAAATGTATACAGAGACTTCACCAAGGAAAGTGATGCAGGAGCATCCTGGGTGTAAGAGAAATCTTGCATCACCCAAAAATATTTCTATTTTTATACTCAATAAGGGATATTTTGTGCAAAGCTGCTATTTATGAAAAGTTACTATTTTTGGTAATTTTCGTATGTGCTCAGAATGATCTGATTTCTTTCTTGGAGGTTCATTTTGGTCATATAAGTCTGCCAGTAAAGTTTCATTGCCAGATCAAG
>MU225359.1:500634-518246 GCA_018584345.1 Thuja plicata
AAATACAAGCCATTTCCTTTGTGTTTGGGATCCAAGAATTAAAGAGCAAAAGCATCCTTATTATAGGCACATTGAGAGCATATGAGGAGCATTTGAGAGCCTTTTTGAGAGAATTTTAGCATTTGCACTACATCTAGCATATCATGTTTAGGAGCATTTGTTATTTTCTCATATGATCTTAGAGCATTTTTGAGCATTTTCAACATTCTAGCTAGATTTGAGCATTCTTTTTCATACATATCTCGTTCTAGGATTGTCCTTGAGAGAGATTAAGCCTGAGAGCTCTCTTAACAAATCTTGGATAGAGAACCATGAGATGATATAGATTTAGCTTAATTTATTAGATTAACTTTGTTTTATCTTTCCATAGAATTGTTTGCTCTAATCTTAATTTCATGAAGGTGTATTTTCTCACACACAAGTTGTACCGAGGATAGCTTGGTTACCACCTCTATACTTTGAGATAAACATAAATCAGGCCACAAATGCTATTGAAGAATTATTGAATAAAGTAGTAGACAAATCATTACCAAGATTTGGCACTTATGAAGAAGCTAAGGCTAGAATCAAGACTAGCCTAGTAGTAAATAAAATAGACTGAAAGAAGAACAAAATGGTGAAAACACTTGAAAAGAAGCTATCGATAAATGATGAAGAATCATAACAAAAATATGACACCGAGGGACAATCACCCATCGGTAAAGGTGAACAATTGAGTGACTCTGATTCTACAGAATCTGATGTACCACCACCAAAGAAACCAAGGAAAACTACTGCATCAAGAACAAGGAGTCAGACTACAAAGGATGTAGATTGACCATCGATTAAGAAAGGAATAGTATTAACTTATAAGGGAAAACCTCAAACCGAGAAGCAGGCATCGAGGAAAAGAAGAAGATATATCTGAGGTAAAGAGGACAAGGATGACACTACATAGGATGAGAGTGAACAAGAACTCCAACCTGAAAAGAACAAAGTTCCTAAGATAATTTATGAGATTGCAACATTAATCATGAAGACAGGTAGCATATCAAATCCTAAGATTAGAAAATGGCTAACTCTGAAACTTGAGGATCAGGTTAAGATAGAAGAAGCCATCATCAAGGAAATGATTGTATTCAAATATGTACCTATACAGTTTAATGAGATGATACCAAAAGAGCTTAATGACATAATCTTAGCAAGATGGACATATGCCTTGCATACAGAGAAATAGATAAGGGAAAGATCCCTGGTTACAATCATGCCACCCGAATCAAAAGTTGAGGAAATTGATGAAATGATGAAGAAGCTTGCAAGGAAAGTTTTAGCTAAAATGAGAGCATACAAGGTACTCAAGGGTAGATTAATAGAGCTTGATAAAAATTGGAATGAAATATTCAATACACCTAAGGAGGATACAAGCCCCGAGAAGGTATTAGCTCTTACCGAGACCCCTCACAATGAAGAGAAAGAGGCCACACCGAGCATAGAGCACATCTTCATAAATGAAACCGAGGACATCAATCTAGTTGAGTTGAAAAAACATGCAAGAAAGGTAATGGATGATGTACCTCAGATTTTGCAATCATTAGGGGACACATTAGAGATCACAATCAAAGATATAAATCTTATTGATTTTGATGATGGGCCCAAGAAAGATGAAGATGTAAATGACGTCACCGAGCAGGAAAAGGAAAAGGAAAAGGATGAAATGGATGTTGCATAGGTAAATATACCACGTTGCATGCCATTATTGATACAAGCTATAAATATCATTACAGATGCAAAGGAGAAGGCACCTGAACCTAATGCAAATACACCGATGGACACATGTGATGATCAAGGGAAGCAACATGATACAATTGAAGAACACAAAGAAATAAGTGAAGAGGAGAAACAAGGTGATGCCACTGATAAAAACACCGAAGGTGAAAATGCTACAGATAGAGATAAGGTTAATGTGGAAATGTCCACTACTAGCCAACAGGTCAATACCGAGCAGCAAACAATAGGAACCACACCTCCCATACAATCACCAAAGAAAGAAAAAGAGCATGAACTAGCTATAGTTCTACATTCCCCTTCTTCTAGCACAATATCAAAGAAGAAGAAGAAGAAAAAGAAGAATAAAGCACAAGTCACCTTGGATGAGATTATAGAAATATTTGACTGTGATCCAAGAACACTGGATTATGAGTCACTAATAAGGTATGGAGAATTGTGTAAAAGGAAAGTCATACAAGATAAGCTCAAAAAGGAGCACAAGGACACACAAGTACTAGAAACTACAAAGGAAATACTATTGCAGATAGTACCCAACATAGAAATTGATCAAAGTGCACCAATACTTGATCCATTAGTAGTTCTCACCGAGGCTATTACATCACAGAATGTAGAAGTTGACAAGGTGATAGAAGAACATGCAGAGGAGAAGTACCAATACAAATTAATAGAGAAAATCAACCAAGAAGTGGTAGAGAATAAGGTAAATATATCTGAACTGGTCAATACATTGGAACCAATTATTTCAAAAGTTATAACCTTAATTCAAAACTTATGCAACATAGAGAAATTCACTAAGGAAAATAGTGAAAATATTGTTGAGATAGATGCAGATCTTAATGCTAGTGCACAAGGTCTCACAACCGATGACAATGCATTCAAGTTGCATTAGAGAAGCTTGTAGAATCTAAATGGTTAAGACTAGAGATTCAAGAGGTAAAATCCAAAATCAGAGATGAGGTAACCGAGATCCAATCTCTACTACTGCTGAATTTCTAATTACTGCAACAACACAAGACTTTGACAAAAACACTAATTGCCACCCCAGGGATGTCTGTCACTGATAGTATCTATGACATGCACACCAAGATAACATTGGAGCACATGGCCCTAGAACACCTCAAGGATAAATGGGAGAAGATGATGGAATACATAAAGAAATCCCATTCCCACTTTTTTGATAAATTGTAATCATTACACCTTTGTCATTATTTTCAAAAAAGAGGGGAAAATATGATGTAAAAGGGGGAAATATAATGTGTACATAGTATGATACTTAAAGGGGGAAACAATGTATACATATATTAAGTAAAAAAGGGAAAACATGTGTATAAACAAAAAGGGAGAAAATGTATCAAGGAAAACATGTATATACAATTCATACATTGCACTTGTACTAATGCATCTATATAGGGGGTAATTGACAAGGTAAACACCTTGTCTATATACTGAACATATCAGTTTACACATATAAGTTTTTGATACTAATGCCAAAGGGGGAGATTGATGATCATATTTTGTCATTAGTATACAAAGGAAATGGTTTTTGAACCGTCAGTAACATGATCACCGAGTGACAACAAACAAAGGTCACTGAAACAGACAAGTGTAGAGATCACTGAAAGTGTATTAGCACAATGATCACTGACAGACAATTTATAGTGAACACTGAGAACACAGTTTATAGATTAAACCAACAGTCAGTCTACAAAGCAACCCAAGAAGTAGAATGTCTACAGAGACATCACCGAGGAAAGACTACAGAGAAACTCGAGCACCAGTCTACCGAGAGATAGTTTTATTTATGATAAATGTGGATTTGAGTTACATGTCAGATAAAACACTTGAGTTTTATATTTATCTTTATGATTATCTTTAAAACCATTTTTTGAGGAACAAGTAAAGCATATGTAATTGTTTTAATCAGTCTAAATGATTGTAAACATGCAAACTAGGAGATCAAGGTCAATTTGTAAACCTTTGATCATAGAGTTTTTATTGTAAAGTGTGAAACCTAAATAGGTCAATTCATTGTATAAATAGATGTAGTAATCAATTAGAACATGATGATTGTAGCCATAGAGGACATAAAACGGATCAAACAAAGAGTTTCATGTAGAAGGACACAAAAGAAAAAATTCAGTTATGGAGAACAAGATTCAAGGCTATCGAGAAGAACAAAGGTATTAATCAATCACTATAGGTGATACATATACATTGTGAACCTAAAGGATCTATATTCAACAATTCAAGATTGCATACTATCAAGTCAACAAGTATTTTTGACTACTCTCTAACAACTATGGAAAATAGAAGAAATCCTTTAAGAAGGTGGACTTAAAAATCTTTATTTAAATCTCTTAATCGAGTGCACACTTAATAGTCTTTCTAAATCTCTTAACTGAGTAGACCTAACTAGTCTAAAATGTTACTCCTAACAAGATAAGATAATCCAAAGTGATCACACTTGTAGCCTTAACCGACACCTTCCATTATGCGAATAGTGAAGCTTTGTGGGTTTCATCCCCACCACAGTTTTTACCTTCTAACAGGGGCTTTATGTGTTAACAATTCTTGTGTCATGGTACTTACATTTCATGAATATTTACAAGCAATTAATTTTATGTTTTGATATTACATGCATAAGGTATAAAAGCATCAATGGTCAGTAATGTAAGAATAGAGTACTAAGGGTTAATTAATAAAAGGGTTTAAGGGTACTGATTCACCCTTCCCCTCTCAGTACACACCATTCCATTATTCCAACACTTGATACATGATAGGGTAAATGCATTTAGAGCTAGCAATGATAGGGATGGTTGATGGAGGAATATAGGGACCCAATATGGATGGAAGGGATGAAGACTTTAGTAGTTGGATATAGGAACCCAAAATGGATTTGGAGGATGGTGAAGGTTGATTCTTACATTTGAATGGAAGGATATAAGGTGTGAAATGGATTTTAATATCTTTGGAGTGAGCTACATTGCTGAGGTTATCAACTTTAAGATTTATCTTTATACCAATATGCTCATGAGTAGCTTTTATAGGAGAAAATTTGATAGGATCAATTGAAGCTTGAGGGGATTCATTATCATGCCAGGGATTTGGAAGAATAATGGTTTCTTAAGGTGAATATGGAGGATTATGACAAGGATTTAATGGGATAATTTGATCTTTACAAGGATATTTGGATGATGTAGAGAGGATTTTTTCTCTTGATTTTCAATATGTTTATTAGAAATGGTGGAAGGGACATCTTGATCTTTCTTGGGAAGTGGAAAAGATATAGAGCTTGAAAGCACACTTTGTTCTTGAGCTCAAAGAATGTCATCTTGGAATAAATGAAAGGGTGCAATGGAATCATCATGAGATTCTATGGATATGGGATATTGGTCAATTATTGGATAGGATTGGATAATATCTTGATCTTGATCTTTGCTAAGACTTGTTTCTTCGTACTTCGAGTTACCTTCTTGACATGAATCCACTGCTAAGGACAAAATAAGATTTTGAAGATGCATGGGGGATTCTTGAAGGGATGATGAAGGATAATTTTGAATAGGATTGATAGGCATTGAAGCACATGAAATATTAGGGTCTAAGATCTTTGAAGCATGGAAAAAATTTGCAACAAGATGTAAATTAGCTTGGATTTCTTTTAGAGGAATCCCTTGAGGTTAAACATAATAAACATGGAAAGTATCATCCTTAGTTTTATTTTTTGATAAAGATGGTGTATCTAGGTGTGAAGCTTTAGGAGATGGAGGAATGATGGAAAAGTTAGAGGTTGCAAGTGGACCATTAATAGACATAGGTTCATGGTTTAAATATTGCTTGAGAGAAATATCTAATTCTTCATTAGATGACTCATTAGGATTTTGTACTTCAATTATGTCACCCTCAATGAGATTTTGAATTTTATGCTTCAACTCCATGCAATGTGAAGTTTCATGTTCATTATGTCTATGATATTCACAATAGTTTCTTGTTATCCTAATTCGTATTTGTCCTCTAGTCCAAGTAGGAGGACATGCCACATATTTTGTATTTCCTTTAATAAGGAAATTAGATATTCCTCCTTAAGAGGATTCCTAAACATGGCACACACTTAATGTGAATTTGGCACTCACTCATCTCTACTTAAGTGATGCTCCTCTCTCACTTCTCAAGGTTGGTTCTCACAAGTTAGTTCTCATGGAATTTCTTCTCTCTTCTTCTCTCATTCTCATTCTTTCTCTCACAATGTTGTAATGAGCTTCTTTCTCAAGCTCTCTCTCTTTCATGGCTTCTTATCTCATTCATATTATTCACAAGAGGTTTTTTCTTGTTTTTTTCCCTTTCAAAATTCTTGTGTACTTGTCTTGGTCTTGGATCATTTAGGGTGATCTTGGTGTTTTAATTTGAAGGAAAATCTCTCTCTCTCTCTCTCTCTCTCTCTCTCTCTGGTAAAAATCTTCCTTTGCACTCTCTCTTAGATTCTTTCCTTATCTCCTTTCCAGTTTATTTTATGTTTCTAACATGGTATCAGAGCTGGTTTAATCCTTGTTTTGACTGTGCATGCAGGAATAGTTGAAAGATATCTCTGTTGAGGAGAAGATATCTGATTTCTTGTTGATCTAACTCTTGTTTGCAGGGATTTTCTTCATTGTTTTTTGCAAATCTAACATTTTTTTAAATCTAACTTTTTCTGGATGGCTTGTCGCCAGATCTAAGTGGTTTTCATCTCTTTTTCAAGTTTTTTTAAAGATCTAACCCACCCTCTGTCGGGCAACCGCAAGGGCTTTCTTTCATGTTTTTTTGTTCATTCTATCATGTTAATACTAATATATAATCTCTCTATTATATCTTAATCTCTTTGTTAATTTTTCTTTGCCTGAGGTTTCTTGGATCATATCTCCTCCTTTTTTCATTTGATATTATGGTTAGACAAGAAAGAATAAAAAAAATCCATGATCTGGGTTTTGTGTAGAACCCTCTAAATTAGTTGCATCGCGGACAATTTTTCAAAGTTCACCTACCTCTAAGAGAAACGCAAAGTTCTATGCTAATATTTTTTTTGAGCATTTTATTTATTTCTCTAATCTTTGTGTCTTTGTGCAAGCTCAGCCTTCTTAAACATTTAAATCTTCCTCTATATTCTATCATGGCACTGTATATTGATCTGCATCATTTATTCATTTGCATCAAAGTTATATATTTTTTGTCCAACATTCTATTCATTTCTGTGCGCAACATTACCATCGTTACCATTAAATTCTCTCAATTCTTAGCTTATCTTTGTTTAACTTTGTCTAGCATATTATACTCTACCCAAAGCTTCATCTCACAAAATTATCATATATCCATTCTTTCTCATATACATTCATACTATATATTTCTATTGCGCATACTATTAATTTTTATTCATTCAAATATTGTGTTGTCTATATCTTTCTATTTCATTGCAGCTTTTAAGACTTTCATTGCACTTGTCTCTGTCTACAAAGACTTCATTGTGTAGACTTAGTATCCTTGGGTAGAATACCTTGTTTTCCCTTTTTATTAGTACATAAGCCTCTATCTTATGCACATCTTTTTCTAGCTTCTATAAAACTCCCTTGCACAACTCCTTTGGTAGTTTTTTTATTACATTGTATTACGCAGCCTTTTCTAAACGTTAATTTTTTCTTACTACTCGCCCTCATCTTCATCACCTTCAACAGACTTTTCTCTAGCTTCTTTGTAGTCCTTCTCTAGAACAACCAGATCCTCTTGTGCCTCAAAAAACTCTCTTTTTTCCATACTCTCACCAACATTCCAGTGCACAAAGGCAGGCTTGGCATATATGAGATCAACTTGTGATCAATCCGAGAGAAGACCTAAGAAACACTTGTGGAGTTTGATATCATGCAATCTGCCTTTTGGATATCATGAAATCTTCCCTTTGGATATCATGCAACATTTATAACAACATTGTCCTAAACTATTTAAACATTGTCTCTTGCAAACATTCGTAGTCTTTAAAACTCGGTGTTCTGAAACCTTGGCTTGCAACTTTTGACTGGTTTTGTGGGCTTCACTCCAAGGATGGATGTTGGATTCTTTCACCTCTTCCTTATTCGCTGCTCTTTGACCGCTTTGTCCTCCTTCACAGCCCTTCATACACATTTCATTCCTTGTGCATCATTCTAACATTTTTGTTATTTTTTTTTTAAATTACATATCCACCATTACAAATTATATTATATCGGTAGCTCAAGGCATGGTCTGTTATTGGTTTTATCCAGCTGGCCTGTCTTTTCTTTATTATCCTTTTTTAACATCTGTGCAGGTAAGTCTACAAGAAAATGTCTCTGCATATATGTCAGCATTGACATTTTTATTGGCAGATGTTACCATATAGTTATTCTTGTATATTGGCAGCATTTTTTGGCAGGGAGAACTCTTATCTGTATATTGGCAACATTCTTTGGTAGGGAGAACTCTTATCTCTTAATTATTTCTATGTTTTCTTTCTAAATTTAGATTAGTTTGAACAAAACTTTGACTCTGTTTATCTTTAAATTACATTATTTTATTAATTAACATTAACTTATCTCATTATTGTTAAAGTTTAAGGATCTCTTTATTAAGATTTCTTCATCTTCATTGTCTATCCGCAATTATTTATCTTCATTTTAATAACTTCATTCAAATTTCAATCTTTTGTTTAATTTAATTTTCAAATGTTTTATTTTCTTAATCAAAATGTTTAAACGTCAATACATTTTTTCTACTCAATTTTACTTCAAATCGTTTCATTTTTACATTATTTATATCAATTCAAACCAAATTCAATTGCTAGTTTATTAATTATTTATAATTAAAATTTGTTCCTCCATTTAAACTAAAATTAATTTTTTTTTATATCATTATTTAACCATTCCAATTGTGATTAGCATTATTAAATTTACTTTCCTTAATCTTTATCATCATATATTCATTGTAATTCTCTCCATTTTAGTTAATCTGATATTTTTTCTTAATTAATCATTCCAACATTGATTCTAGAGTTTAAATTCAATGGTTCTAACAATTTGATATAGAAATATTTCATTTTGATTATTATTCATAAGAAAGGAGTTTATGTTCTTTAAACAAAGGGGTAATCATTCTTTTTATATATTAAGCTTCTCATTTATTCTTGTGTTTAACATTCAGTTAAACTGAACTTCTCCTTGTAATTCTATTTAATGTTAACTGTTTATTCTCTGCTTTACTCAATTCTAATTTATTTTCATTTACTTTTGTTGGGTATGATGAATCTACTAAAGGTTATAGAGTTTATGATCCTATTACTATCAAGGTGCATATTGCAAGAGATGTTGTTATTGCAGAGAATGAAATGCATGATTGTTCCAAGGTCAAAGATGGTTGGTTCATGGAGGACCAACCTCCTATTCTAAACCCTAATCCTAATGCACCTATTTCTATTCCTACTAGTATTAAAAATAATGATGATGATATTAAGAATATATCTACTCCACTTAGTGATAATTTTTGCTCATGATGATGATAATTTTATTCATGATGATAATGATATATTTTCTTCTCATAGTGATATTGACATTACTTCTAAAAAGAATCCTAAATGGTTTAAAGATTTACTTAATTAGTTCTCATGTTCACCATCAGTGGAGTGTTCTAACTGATATCCATAACATTAATATTACTCTTACATTTATCTCTTCTTTATCTCCAATTATTCAAGATTATGAGATTATCTTTCACTATTGCCTTCATGTGTATTTACTAGTTTTATTGATGAGCTTGAATTAATTAATTTGCACATAGTTGCAATTTATGATTTTAGAGCATCTCTTCATGCACATAGCTGCATTTTATGGCTTTATACAATGCATTTATATTCATTTTATTCCATTTGTAAGTTGCACTGGGATGCACTTACTTCAGTTGATGTTGATCAACTTGTTCCATTTGTAAGTTGCACTGGGCTGCACTTACTTCAGTTGATGTTTATCAACTTGTTCCATTTGTAAGTTGCACTAGGATGCACTTGCTTCAATTAATGCTTAGCAACTTGTTCCATTTTAAGTTGCATTGGATGATCCTTTATTATGTTCCTCAGTGAGAGGATGATTTTCCATGGGGTTCCCTATTGTTTCACATTTTCTTGAAGGAAATATGTTATTACTTCTCATAATCATGTCTTTTGGTTCACATTGGTAAACATGCTTGGAAAATCAAGATCTTGAGTTAATTTGGTGATTGAGTCACATATTCTACTGATTTATCTTTGTCTCTCTCATATTTATTTATATACTAACATGATAATGCACTGCATTCTTCATTTCTTAGATCGTGGGTCATGTAGGTGATGGAGTCACGACCCATTCACTTGCAGTGGGATGACTCATTAGTGGACTGTCTATATCCATGTGATTGACGCAATGTTGATGTAGTTTTCCATTAGTTGACCTTGTTTGTGGTCATTTGTGTATTAGTATATTTCTTTCATGATAGCATTGATAAATTCTTTCGTACCTAAATTTTTTCATTTTGAAACTCTGTGTGCATTTATTCTATCTTGATATCATGTTAGCTCCATTTAATTTTGGTGAAAAAATTACATTTATCTTTATCTCTAACTCAGTTTTCACTATGAGAGTTTCCTTAAAATTATACTTTGATTTCAAAAGATATACTAACTTGAATATGAGATTGAATTCTACTTGTGGATAGTGTCCTTGTTTTCTTGTTCTATGTTTCGAGTGATCCATCAAGGCCCAATTAAGACATCAATTCATTGCCACATGTCCTATGTGTCACAAGACTACTTGAAGATATGCATATACTTTCACTTGAACACATTTTGAGGACTCATCCACTCCTCTTGGCTCTACCAAAGTTGCTTGTACATCACATTTCTAGAAGACCACTTGCAAACCTGAAGACAATACAATTATCTTCCTTATATTGAAGATTAAGTTGCAGATATTTTGACAAAGCCTCTTTCTAGAGAGAAATTTGAATTTCATTGTAACAATTTGGGTTTGATACCCCTTGATCTAAATTCACCAAGTAAATATTAAAGGGGGGTGTTAGAAATTAATCTTTCCTTGGTGAACTATGTAATTAAAAGATAAACCAAGGTATCCTAATTTGTATTTGTCCTCTAGTCCAAGTTGGAGGACATGCCACATTTTTTGTATTTTCTTTAATAAGGAAATTATATATTCCTCCTTAAGATGATTCTTACACATGGCACACACTTAATGTGAATGTGGAACTCATAGTATATGGGAGTTACATACAAACTCCTTCACTCATCTCTACTTAAGAGATGCTTCTCTCTCACTTCTCAAGGTTGGTTCTCACAAGTTGGTTCTCATGGAATGTCTTCTCTCTTGTTCTCTCATTCTCATTCTTTCTCTCACAATGTTGTAATGAGCTTCTTTCTCAAGCTCTCTCTCTTTCATGGCTTCTTTCCTCATTCATATTATTCACAAGGGGTTTTTTCTTGTTTTTCCCCTTTCAAAATTCTTGTGTACTTTTCTTTGTCTTGGATAATTTTGGGTGATCTTGGTGTTTGATCTTGAAAGAAAATCTATCTCTCTCTCTCTCTCTCTCTCTCTGTGTGTGTGTGTGTGTGTGTGTGTGTGTGTGTGTGTGTGTGTGTGTGTGTGTGTGTGTGTGTTTGGTNATCTCTCTCTCTCTCTCTCTCTCTCTCTCTGTGTGTGTGTGTGTGTGTGTGTGTGTGTGTGTGTGTGTGTGTGTGTGTGTGTGTGTGTGTGTTTGGTAAAACTCTTCCTTTGCACTCTCTCTTGGATTCTTTCCTTATCTCCTTTCCAGTTTCTTTTATGTTTCTAACATTTCTCAAGATTACAAAACCACATGAAATGATTTGCGAAAATGTGATGAGCTTTCTTTCAAGGAGTTCTTGAATGCTGATTCATAAGATTGTCCCAAAGGAGTAAATGATCTATCCAATGGAAATTTAGATTCATTTGAGCTCACCAACGATATTGGAGCTTCAAGATCATGATGATCTAATTTGCAGCTTGTGTGTGATGGATAGAAAAAACTTTTAACAAAATATGATGTAACTCCCTCTCCCTTCTCTTGATAAAGAATAGGATGGTCTTGAAATTCTTCTTCTTGATCAAATATGGGTTTTTGTGCTTAGATTCCTCTTTGTTTGATTAAAAGGGAGGTATGGATGGCTCATGATCATAGAGAAATGGAAGAAGTGATCTTAATGAGGTCTTGTTAGATGATGTATCATTTTATTTTTCCTCATCCTTATTTAAGGTTGATGTGTCATAGTTATGAGGAAGCTTAACTCCCAATCGAGCTAAGTTTAAGAAATATATTTCTTTATCCCTTTCCAAAATCTTTTTCATGACTTAACGGAACATGGGATCTTGGGATGCCTCCTCAACTTCCTCTTTAATTTCTTCTTCATTTTGATGCCTATGGTGATTTTGATCTTGGTTTTCCTTATTGTGATTTTGATCTTGATCATAATTATTGTTGTTCTCTTCCATAGGACTGATTCATTCTTAAAAAAGATTCATTATGTGATCTCTTTTTTCTTTTTTAATTGATTGATTTTTCCTTCGAAGATTTCTTGATATCCTGGATTCGCAAGGATTTGATCTATTTGATGCACTAGATAGAAAGGACTCTGAAAAGGGTATCCAAATATGATTTTGAAATTTTCAAAAAACCTCGGGAGATACCCACTATTTGAGTGTCTCAGTCTGTATGTGCTATTCCATAGATAGTATGCGCTACTTAACTTGATTGTATGTGCTCGTAGGAAAAATGCTACATGCTAGTTCGCTGTTTAGGCATGCTACTTAATAGCTAGTAAGAATTAAAACAAATTTATACACATTTCTTATTGGTTTATAAGAGGTAAAATTATTTGCATATGCATTATTCCTTTGGTCATAGGCAGTAAATGTTTGTTTACACGTACTACTTAATAGTTGAAATGTGCTACTTCTCTATTTGTAGGCGCTAAAGATCTTTGAAAGAAGAATGTGTCACTGTTTTGGATCCCTATTTGATTGAGTTTTAAATTTTTTTAAGTGTGATCAGATCTGGATGAATGTTTCCTTTTTGTAATATAAATCATCAACCACAACACACACAACAACAATCTTTTTTTAACCCCTAAATCTACACACAAAGTGTATGTTCTCAATTGTTTCCATGGGTTTTGAACAAAAAAAGTCTCCCAAGAAAGCTAAGTATAGACAAATTTGGCTTGTAAAATGGCTCTATAAGGTATTCAACTAAATTAATTGGGTATTTTATTGTGATTTCCATACGAAAATATCAAATGAATCATACAAGGGCTATGTAGTCATGATACGTGATTTAGACTATTAACCCTATGAGTCTAGGCATTTGATATTGTCACCCTCTAAGTTTTTCAACCTAATGAGGTTTTTCTTGGAAAGTGGGTGGAATATATTGGCATAATCTTAATTCTCAATTTTGGGTTATTCCTTCTCATTGTCCTTGAAAAGGAAAATCTTAGGAGGGAGGCCCACTAAAGATCTAGCATATTCATCATAAAACAAGAAATCAAAATGGCCAAATAGATCAAGGAGTTTGATTCACCCAAAAGGGTAAAGAGAAGATCTCTACTATTTTCCACTTCCAAACATAATAAGAAAATTTTATTTCCACCTCTTAATCTAAGGGATTTGAAGTATGTATGGCCTTTTGATTCACTCAAAGAGTGAAGATCATATACCTAGCACTTCGCTTCCACAAGCATAGAGGTTCAATTTAGTGTTTGTTCATTTACAACCTTTCTTTCTATTGTCAAAATCGACATGTTTAGCATTTTGATCAAATCTAAAATTTAAGAAGATATGCCTAATGTATCTTTTGAAAAACAATAATAGGTCACTAATTAGCTAGATTTGGAACTTTGAGGGTCACAATTTAAGAAAAATACAAAAGGATTTTAGATCTCACCTTTTTCGAAGCTAGCTTAGTCTAGGCACTTTTTTTATTATTTTTGCTTTTTAATTTTACTCACCTAGTGGAGATCGTTCCATCTCCTTTTCATCATCTCCTCCAAAAAGTTAGTCCAACACAACTCAAACAAAATGAGGAAAATCCAAATCAAAAAGGCAAAGTTCAAATTCACCTAAATTTAATGCTATTTTAAAGATTTTAAGGTGAATAGATTCAATTTAATGAAATATACTTGGATTTGTAAGCCTTTACAATTTTGACATAATGATCATAAATCTTTAAATTTTCATTTAAAGTTTCCAAAATATTTGCGTTATGGATTTTTATCTAACATTTTAACAACCTTTTGATCTCTCTCTCTCCTCCTTTTGAATCCGAAGTGTGGGCTTCTTCACCTTCGTATGCTTTGAAATATACAAATTGGAAAATAATTTTCATTAACTTGTTGGCTTTTAATAATTTGCTAAAATTTCAAACATAGCAGAAAACACTATTTTAAAGTGACAGATTGTTGCTTTAATACTGTCTACGCACTGCTTTAATTAATTCTAAGCATGAATTAAAAGTTATAGAGCGCTACTTGACAGATGAAAAGCATTAAAATAGAATCAAATGTGCTTAAAGATAATAGAGTAAGCATTAGAAAAATCTTGTTATGCATCACTTTTCTATATAAATGTGTCAGAATTTAGATATTACATGCTGCTTTTCTATCAGAGGCATTGAGAGAATGTTCGACAAGAGACATAAGAGTTTTTACATGCGCTGCTTCATTGTGTAAAGGCGTTGAAATTTAGTTGTACCGCACCACTTTTATTTTTCATGTGTTGAGAGAATATAAGACATAAGACATAAGATTTTTTCTATGCACTACTTCACTCTGTAAAGGCATCGATCTTTACCTCCCTACACATCACTTTACCTACAAATTGTAAAATCCTACAAGCAAACACACTCAAACACACCAAAAATTCATGAGATTGTTAGAAATGAGGCTTAGAGACCCACGGTGGTGTTAGAATGAATTTAGAATAACTGAGAGGGGAGGGGTGAATCAGTTATCCTCAGGTCTAGATGTAGCAAATAAAACTTTCTGTATTTTAGATATACTCGGCAGCAGTAGCATATGTCAACAACTTAATCATGCAGTTTACTGTTTAATGTAATTATCTTGTAGAAACACAATAGTAAAACAAACCATAAGCATTCACAAGTTGACACAATATTTAACGTGGAAACCGAATATGGGAAAAACCACCAGTAACATGCTACCAAGTTTCACTCTTCTAAAGTGAGCTCTGTGAGGATCCAACCCTGTTAAAGGTTATAATAAAAAACTATTATGTGTGACCTAGTTAAAGGATTTAATCACCCTGTCAGGAGTGGCCTTGTTAGAGGACTTAGAATATTCCACCTAAATGTCACCTTCCTTAGAGGATCTATAAAAATGACTGTTAGGTCAACCTTGTTAAAGGATTTTAACTGATACAATGGTTAGAAATTAATCAGTAGTTGTGATCTGATACATACAACTTACTTTGGAAATTCAGATCCAATTACAGCTCTGATGCTAACTTACTGAGTGACCTACATTGTCATTTCAATCTTCTAATTTGCTTGGAAATCTGTCAAGAAATCACACATGCAACTTTTTTCTTCTATGTTCAGCCTTCTTTACTAGGTCATGTCAATCAGTAAATCAACTATGCAATCCTCTTGCATACACACATGTACACCAATCAGTACATCCACCACCACATCCACACACCAAAGAATAACCCCTTGAGGTTATCATATAACTCTCTATCTATGTCAGATAAATCTTTGTCACTTAATCAAGATTGTAGATCTTAGGTTAGGTCAGATCCAATGGACCATTCCATCATTACATTACATTTACCTCTCCAAAGTAGTCTCTAATTAAATCTTGAATCCATGCATTAATTACGGTTACCCATACATTAAATGACATGGATAAATCTTTAATTAACTTTACATATCCCAATAAAATTACCTAAGTCAGACAGAGATCTCAAATCTCATCATTAATCCAAATACCGTAAGTCGGCCAACATCACTATTTCCACTCAAAAATTTCACTGGTGCTCGACATTGAACAAACTTCCTCATCACAAAAAACTTTTCTTGGCATCAAACCAAACTTGCTCGGCACAAGCCAGACTTGCTTGGCACAAAACAGCCAGAAAAACTATCTTAGAAAGATAAACAACTAATTACTTTGCCAGAGTGCCAACTGATCAAGTACCCTTTTATTTTCCTTAACTCAACCATTCACTTGGCCTTCTTGTTAAATATTCTTCTTCAATCAATAGATATGGTACTTAAATAGATAACAATAGTCTCACCAATTAAGGTTTGACATCAATGACAAAATAACAATTTCTTGCATTATCACTTTCCAACAATCTCCCTCTTTGGCATTGATGGCAACAAAAAATATTAAAACAATGATTTAACAAGCATAGTTACCATACAATCCAAAAATTCACCTGTGTTCCTTGATATGAACAAATCTTCATTAATGTCTTTAGCTTCATTCTAAATCTCATCTATAAAACATTTATCCTTCTGTTTCTGTAATCACACTATAATCATCTATGTGATCGTCTGTAGACTCCCTCTGAGTAGAGAATCACTTCATTGTTTTCAATAGTAACTTCTTCCTCTATATAGGTAATTTCTCCCTCTTTGACAACAATGCCAAAGAATTTGATATCTTTATCATGTCATCTTGATTATGACTGATCTTCTTTTCAATCTTTGTCCAACTTCACAACTTTAGTCAGCATCCTAAAGTGTGACTTACTGTGCATCAATGTGTCAAGTATTCTGAATATAATATTTGATGCAACAGTACCGTACAAAACTTAATTAGCCTCAGTTAGGGGAATCACCCCCATTTTACCTCACAGATACTCATGAGCATCCTTTGGTAGTGCCTTTGTGAATATGTCTGGTAATTTTTCTTTAGTGCTCACATAATCCAATCTCACTTCTTTATTCTGAACTAGCTCCCTCAAGTAATGATACTTGATAGCTATGTGCTTTTTCTTCGAGTGCATAATAGGGTTTTTAGAAATATTAATGGCACTCGTGTTATCACAATATATGAAAATTGGTTCAATGATTTCTTCCTTCATACCTTTCAGTAGTATCTTCAACCACACAATGTTAGAATCATTGACTGCTGCTGCCACATACTCGGCTTCAGCTGTAGATTGTGAGGTGCAGTTTTGTTTCTTGCTTGTCCATGAGATCAATCTTTTTCCTAAAATAAATGCTCCACCAGTAGTGATTTTCCTGTCATCAATATTTCTATCCCAATCAGAGTCAGTGTAAACTCTGAGTTCAAACTTGTCATTCTTTTTGTAGAATAGACCATAGTCATCGGTTCCTTTCAAATATCTTAGAATCCTTTTTAATACCATCATGTGAGTTTCCTTGGGGTTAGCAAAAAACCTTGCAACAATTCCAACAACTAGGGCAATGTCAGTTCTACTGTGTACAACATACTATAGTTTTCCAATCATTGATCTATAGAGTGTTTGGTTCACTTCTTTTGTGTCATCATCTTTTGTCAGCTTCTGTCCAATAGCCATGGGTGTACTCACTAGTTTGGACTCTTCCTTTCCAAAAGTTTTCAGTATCCCCTTGATATATTTAGATTGAGTGATATAGATACCATTCTTCATTTGATAAATTTGTAAGCCAACAAAGGATTTTATCTCACCAAACATAGACATCTCAAATTCAGTTTGCATCTCTGTTGCAAATGTTTGGCATAACACATCTTGTCCACTAAATATGATGTCATCTACAAAAATTTCAGCTAATAATGTACCTTT
>MU225359.1:524459-544782 GCA_018584345.1 Thuja plicata
AACACATCTTGTCCACTAAATATGATGTCATCTACAAAAATTTCAGCTAATAATGTACCTTTTCTTTGCTCTGTCTTCAAGTATAGGTTGTTGTTGTCATTGGTTCTTGCAAATCCAATCTTGATCACATAATTGTGCAATCTCTCATACCATGCTCTTGGTGCTTGTTTTAGTCCATATAATGCTTTGTGCAATCTAGAAACCATATTCCTTTTGTTTGGGTCAACAAAACCATCAGCTTGCTCAATATACACTTCTTCCAAGATACCATTGAGAAATGTAGACTTTACATCCATCTGATAAACTTTTAATCCTTTATAGGCTGCATATGCAAGTAAGGTTCTGACTCCTTCCAATCTTGCAACTGGGGTGAATAATTCACCATATTCAATTCCTTCCTCCTGTGCATAACCCTTGCATACCAGTCTAGCTTTGTTTCTTGTCACATCTCCATGTTCATTCATTTTATTCCTGAATACCCACTTTGTACCAATTACATTTTTATCCTTCAGCCTAGGTACAAGTGTCCAATTCTTTTTCTTCTCAATTTATTCAATTTCCTCATTCATTGCCTGTATCCAATCTTCATTTTCTATAGCATCTTTCACAGTTTTTGGCTTAAATTCACATAACAGACATGTGACATCTCTCAACTTACTTCGTGTCATAACTACAGAATCCTTTGATCCAATGATTTGATCAAGATTGTAGTGTCTCCTCACATATTTTGCTAGAGTAGGCTCAGGTATTTCTTCAGGTTCATTGTTTGTGTTCAGTTTTGGTTGATTATGTGACTTGGCATCTCCATTAGATGCTCGACATTCACTTCCTATTGCTCAAAAAATCCACTCTGTGACTCGGCAAGTGTAGACTGTTGCTTGGCAGTAGGCTTAGGTAGTGTATTAGAATCTGCCTCATCTAGATATATGAATGATTTGTATCTTTTAGGCTCTTATTTACTTTCAACTTCATTCCTTTCTGCAAACTCATCAATTCTAACATTTTCACTTTCCACAACTTTCTTAGTATTATAATTCAAACATTTGTATGCTTTGCTTTTCATTGAATAACCAAGGAATATACCTTCTTCACCTTTAGCATCAAGTTTTCCATTTCTGTTGTCGTTCAGTATAAAACATTTGCTTCCAAATACTTTAAAGTACTTTACACTAGGTGCATAACCATACCAAAGTTCATAAGGTGTAGCATTTGTACCTTTCTTGACTTGTACTCTATTCAAGGTATAGACTGCAGTACTTACAACTTCTTTCCAGTATTTCTGTACAACATTCTTCTGCATCATTAGTGTCCTTGTACAGTCCATGATAGATCTATTCTTGCATTCAACAATACCATTTTGTGGAGGTGTCCTGGGTGTGGACATCTGTCTCTTTATGCCTCGGTCATTGCAGAACCTGTTGAACTCATTAGAAATAAACTATCCACCTCTGTCAGATCTTAAGCATTTTAAAATTTTGCATGTTTCCTTTTCAAATTTAGCTAAGTACCATTTAAATAACTGGAATGCATCAGGTTTTTCCTTGAGAAACATTACAGTCATCATCCTTGAATAATCATCAACAAATAGAATAAAGTATCTAGCACCACAGTAGCTTCTTTCTCCAATGGGACCATAGAGATTAGTATGGACTAATTCAAGAATTTCCTCTGAAATATGTGTTTTACTCTTGAAACTAGACTTAGTCATCTTTCCTAGTTGACATTGTTTGCACATTGCATTCTCATGTTTCTTTAACTTAGGTAGCCCTCTAACCCTTTTCAATGTACTTATGCTTACCAAGTTATCAAAGTTCACATGACACAATCTCTTATGCCATAACCAAACATCATTGTACTATGCAGACAAACATGTTTCTTCAGATAAATCTAGATAGAACAAGTTACCTTTAGTCGGATCACCACTTCCAACTATTTCTCCAGTAGAGTCATAGATCTTTTCTTTTCTATGATGGAACTCAACTCTGTAACTAGAAGTGTTTAGCTATGAAACACTCAGCAAATTGTAATCAAGATCATCAACCCAATACACATTATCACATCTAATTTTGTCAGTCAAGTTAATCAATCCTTTACCTTTGATGAGACATGGTGCATCATTACCAAATTTTACATATCCTCCTTTGCATTGGTTTAGGGTTTCAAACTTATCCTTGTCACCAGTCATATGATGGGTACAACCACTTTCAATGATCCAACAATTGCCTTTAATCTTATAAGAAATTAATGTAATTTTCTCATCATCATAAGGATCTTCTTTCATTGCAACATAAACAAATTTTATATCATTGTCACCAGAATTGTCAGTATCATTGTCAGAAGTTTCTTTAGCAATATAACAAGATTTCTTACCTTTGTCTTTGTAATCCTTATATTTCCTGAAGTCTTGGTCATCCTTTCTGTCTTTTTATTCCTTGTATTTGTTGTCATTTCTTTCATCTTTTTCATTCTTATAAGGACATCTAGCAGCTATATGACCAACTTTATTGCATGAAAAACAAATGATAAGAAGTTTACCTCTGCATTTTCCTTTTCCTCTGGACAACCTTTTTGCCATAAGTGATTCAAGTTCTTCAAGATCATCATCAGTAATGTCACTATCACTATTGACATGTTTCTTTCCTTTCTTAGATTTATTGAGGACCAACTGGGATCTAAAAGTAGAATCAATACCTTGTGGATTGTAGTTATCATAATTTGACATTTCAAATGCAATGAGTCTGCCTATCAGATTTTCTAGATTCAGATTATTGTTAGGAGTACATCTTAGTTCTTGAATTGCAGAAACTCTAATAGCATATACAGGAAGTAGAGTCCTCAGTACCTTTCTCATAATAGTGTTCTCATCTATTGTTCCATTATCTCCTCTAATGACATTTACAACTTCTTTTACCCTACCATGATACTGATTAACATTTTCACCTTCTTGCATTTTCATCTCATCAAACTTACCTCTTAGAATTTTTGATTTAGCTCTCAGCACATTTGTGTCTCCATCATAGACAGTTTCTAATTTATCCCACATCTACTTTGTATTAGTACAGCTCTTTACATCATCAAACTCTGAATAGCTCAATGAGGATGCAATCTCCAACATTGCTTGATTGTGCTCTTTCTTTTCTCTTAGTTGTGCAGTTGTGAGAGGAGTAGTAGGTGATACATAGTCATTTTCAATAAGTCTCTTAGCATCATCTCCAATACCAACCAGATGCAATTTCATCAAACTCTGCCATGTAGGGAAGTTATCTTTGTTCAGTTTCAGAACCTCCTTTTTATACATCTTGATCTTTTTGCTCCAAGTACCTTCAAAATGTTTTTAGGAGACCAAAACTCTGATACCAATTGTTAGAATGAATTTATAATAATTGAGAGGGGAGGGGTGAATGTGTTATCCTTAGGTCTAGTTGTAGCAAATAAAACTTTCTGTATTTCAGATCTACTTGGCAGAAGTAGCATATGTCAACAACTTAATCATGCAGTTTACTGTTTAATGTAATTAGCTTGTAGAAACACAAAAGTAAAACAAACCATAAGCATTCACACAAGTTGACACAAGTATTTAACATGGAAACACAATATGGGAAAAACCACCAGTAACATGCTACCAAGTTTCACTCTTCTGAAGTGAGCTCTGTGAGGATCCAACCCTGTTAAAGGTTACAATAACACACTGTTAGGTGTGACCTGGTTAAAGGATTTAATCTCCCTGTTAGGAGTGGCCTTGTTAGAGGACTTAGAACCTTCCACCTGAATGTCACCTTGCTTAGAGGATTTATACAAATGACTATTAGGTCAACCTTGTTAAAGGATTTTAATTGATATAATGGTTAGAAAGTAATCAACAGTTGTGATCTGATACATACAACTTACTTTGCAAATTCAGATCCAATTACAGCTCTGATGCTAACTTACTGAGTGACCTGCATTGTCATTTCAATCTTCTGATCTACTTGGAAATCTGTCAAGCAATCACACGTGCAACTTTCTGCTTCTGTGTTTATCCTTCTCTGCTAGGTCATGCCAATTATTAAATCAACTATGCAATCCTCTTGCATACATACATGTACACCAATTAGTACATCCACCACCACATCCACACACCAAATAATAACCCCTTGAGGTTATCATATACCTCTTTGTCTAGGTCAGATAAATCTTTGCCGCTTAATCAAGATCGTAGATCTTAGGTTAGGTCAGATCCAATGGATCATTCCATCATTACATTAAATTTAATTCTCCAAAGTATTCTCTAATTAAATCTTGAATCCATGCATTAATTAAAGTTACCCATACATTAAATGACATGGATCAATCTTTAATTAACTTTACATATCCCAATAAAATTAACTAAGTCAGCCAGAGATCTCAAATCTGATTATTAATCCAAATACTGTAAGTCATCCAACATCACTATTTTCACTCAGCAATTTCACTGGTGCTCGGCATTGAATAAACTTGCTTGTCACAAACAACTTCACTCGACATCAAACCAAACTTGCTCGGCACAAGCCAAACTTGCTCGGCACAAAATAGCTAGAAAAACTATCTTAGAAAGATAAACAACTAATTACTTTTCCAGAGTGCCAACTGATCAAGTACCCTTTTATTTGCCTTAACTCAACCATTCACTTGGTCTTTTTGTTAAATCTTCTTCTTCAATCAATAGATATGGTACTTAAATAGATAACAATAGTCTCACCAATTAAGGTTTGACATCAATGACAAAATAAAAATTGTTTGCATTGTCACTTTCCAACAAGTGGGTGCCATTTGTGTATATAAAAATCATACCTTCATGAAATTAGTATTGTTACTATCAAATCAACTTTCAAATACATCAATTTAAACTAAATGAATTGAAATGAACAATGAGCATCTCATGGCTCTCTATCTAGGAAATAAAATAGTATGCTCTCAACTTTGAACATCCATTAATGACTGTCCTAGTAATGAAAAATTAAATCTATTTGATGCGATTATACCCTATTTAGCTCAAATTGTACTAAAATACTTCAATATTGATCACTATTATGCAAATTCTATAATGAAAATGCTATGAACTCAAAGATATTTGTCTATAGTGATGATGCTTTGCTCATGAATGTGTGTTCTCCTCTTTTTCTCTCAAAATGGCCTTTATTTAAAGGATTTCCCAAGGGTAGGGGTAGAGTTGATTTAACCTTGATTAGGGTTGGGTTGAGTTGATTATCTTAAAGGTTGGGATAATTTAAATGATGATTTCAAATAAGGGGACAAAATGAGTGGCCAAGATGCAATTGAAGATGTGTGATGGAGTATCACTTTGTCCTTGATCTATTTGAGCTCATTCCTTAATTCCCATTAGTTGAAATTGATTTTCCCATGTGATGGGTGAGAAATATTAGGAATTAACTAAATGATTTAATTGAATTATTTTAGCCATGTGCACCCTTAAAGGGGTTGGAATTAATTTGTTTTAACTATACAACTAATTGATTAAAATTAATTACATAATTAATTTGATCTTTTGATTTAATTAATCCAAGGATTTTATCATTCAATTAATTTATGATTTTTTCCTGATTGCTCACTTTTTGGTTTACCTGATTTTGCCTAACCAAAACTAGGTGTCTATGGTAACTGAAACTAGTCAGATGGAAGAAATAGTGCCAAGGACATCTTGGTTCTGTTACTCCAAATGAGCTTTTCAGGTTGTCATTAGTATTCAAGCATTCAAATACCCAGTCGATAACAGAGTTACAAATAGACTAGTCAGTATGATCACCGAGTGAAGAGTTAACTGAGTACACTAATCACATGCAGAGTTAACCAAGTAGAATTATCAACGAGTAGATAGACTTACCAAGAAATAGTGTACACCAAGCACACATTATAAAATAACATACACAAGGTACACCGAGCACCGAGAGACAATATTTACCATGTAAACCAGTGGTCACATAAAATTTTGTATTGGCACATCAATCTAGGTAACAACTCTTTTCCAAGCTGGATAACGGTTTACAATGATCAAGGAGAACATTAATTACGAATGAAAACATTTATTGTTTATATCTCCTATGTATAGATGACCAAGGTAAATTTTGTACACTATTGATCTTAGGTTTTCTAAGATATTGTAAAACCCTAATTAGGTCAAGGGTTTTTATATATGTAATGTTAATATGTCATTTTGTAATGTATGATGATCAATTAATGATAAATTAGCTGCCATACTAAGGACATCAGAGATCACACAAGGGTTTTAGGACAAGAACTACATTGTAGAATTTAGTTTATAGAATAGAGACAAGGCTACCGAGCAGTACAGAAGGTATTATCATTCATAGTTAGGTGATAAATTTATTGTACTTAACAGATCTGTATCCATAATATCGAGATCATAATTTGTTTCGATCACACCACTTTTTTACTCTTTGACAATTGTAACAATCCTAAAATCTCCTAATAGAGTAGACTTAATCATCTTTGTATAAATATCTTAACAAAGTACACACATACTTTGTGTTGCTAAATCCTCACACAAGGTAGATCTAATCGATCTTATTGTTACTCCTAATAGGGTAAGGTCACTAGAAGTGATCAAATATTTGTAAGCTCTAATAGGCTACTTTATTACTGCAGTAGTGAAGCTTTGTGGGTCTCATCCCCACCACAATTTTTACCTTCTAACATGGGTTTTCTGTGATACCAAAATACTAGTGTCATGTGTGCTTAAGTTTCATGTATGTTTTATTGTTTATATTACATGGATTTACATTTCAGTAGTGACATTACATGTATGGTGAAAGTTATCTACTCAGTCGATTATAAAAGTATATTTGATTACAAAGATTTGTTTGAAAGTTTTTAAGGGTACTGATTCACCCCTCCCCTCTCGGTACACACCTTTCTATTATTCCAATAGGTCCATGCCTATGGGATATGAAGTTGAATTTGACATGCAAAATTTACATGCCAAAGATCTTCTATCAAAACCGTATATCCAAATGAACCTAGGTTTGAAACCCATAAAGAGAAGAGCATGAAGGTCCACAAATAAACTGAACCAATTGGTGATTAAGAAGAAAATAAGAAAAGATATTGAACAATTTGCATTGAATAAAGGCTTCACATAGGAAGATATCAACAAGGAAAGAGAAATATATGAAGTTGAAAAGGCTGGTACATTAGCAATAATTACTAGAAATGATGATGTGGAAGTTGTATCTTCTACAACTAGTGGTGTCCCAATTGGTAGGAAAATAAGGAGTGATACAATAGTCAAGAAGGAGAAACCCTCTCCTCTAGCTAAGATTCCAATAAGAAGATCTGTAAAGTGAATAAAACCTGAGCCCACAATAGAAAAGGAGGCTATTGCATCAAAGAAGGTTGCTAGAAAGAGGAAGAAACAAAAAGCTCAAAGGAAAAAGGAAGCTAAAAAGAGTGAGGAAGAAGTAGAAGGAATAAAATATTATGAAGAAAAGAAAAAGATAAAGGCATGTGGAAAAAAGTACAAGGTGGTTGGTGCTCCAACCACTAAATCTATCAAGCCTAATTTTGGAAAATCCATTTTTGTTGACACTATACTTGAAAAATTTAAGAGGTTGGGTGTACTTATTGGTGTAATAAAATTTTATGAAAAGGTAAATGAAGAAGACCAGACAAAGATTGAGGATGTAGTTTTGTCTAGTATGCACAAATTGAGTAAACCTCTTGTTGAGTTATAAGGGCAGATTCCTACATCTCTGTATGTTAATATTGAATCTAGGTGGCATACAATATTAAAGAAAGATAAGGAAATAATTGAATATGTTTTAGTCCAATTAAAACTTGAAATTTCTATAGAGGAAATCAAAGAGACACTTAAGAAAGATAGACCTGCATTCAATACTAAGTCAAGAATTATAAGATTATTGATTAATGATTCTCAATCTGCGCACATGAGGAAACTGAGGTTATCTTGAAGAAATTCTTGGGTCTTGTTGAAGATAATGAAGATGAGCACAAAGAAGAAGAGGAAAAGGAAAAAAGATAGTGATTAGACAGATTGATGAAGGATGGACAGTTGATGGTGTGAAGATCACACTTGATAATGTTTATTTGGATGAGCCAAAGGATACCATGGAAACCATAAGTGATGTTCCTATCATAGATATTCTTGAAGACCAAAGGGACACAACATATCAAAAAGAGGAAGCACCCAAGGACACACACAAACAAGAAGAAAATGAGACATAGAACAGAGGAACCGGTTAGGATATGACCTAAGAAGCATCATTATAAACACATGTAGGTGATCAACTGCAATAGGTGCCGATGATGGAGGAAATAGGTGAAAATGAAGAAGTTGAAGATGAACCTAAGGTGAAGACCATTGAAAAGGAAACTGAAAAGGTAACAACTTGCCTGTCTATGTCTTCTAGCATTATTGGTATGGATGAAGGTATACCATCTATTAAAGGGAAAATAGATTTGAGCACTATGAGTTCTAAAGAAATGATAGATATTGATATGGATATTAAGTCCCAAGAAAAGAAGGAGAAGATGAAATAAGAAGCACATGTTATACTGACTAAAAGAGATATACTCTATGACTTAGTGTCTAAAGTACAGTATGATGAGAAGGCCACACAAATTGAACAATTAGGTAAATTGGTCACAACTAATGGAAAGAAAATAAAAAATCTAGAGGATGTTGCTAAAATGAGAGTACGAAGAGATTATGAAAGGAAGAGGTCAGAAAAATTGGTTCAATCTATTGAACATGACAAGAATACCTTAATAGTGGCTGTAAACAAGGTAAAAGAAGCTTCAACTAAAGGTGGTAAGATTCTTACCTCGACTTCTGATTTTTCATAATTTTTGAAGGCAAAATTTTTTGATCCTATTGATAGTTCAACTACAAGTTTTGGAGCACAATTTAGTGCAATCAATCACAAGCTTAAGGCTTATAAAGATGAGTAGGAAAAGAGGATTGCAAAGTTAATGAAATTACAGAGTCTTTTGATTCCTAAGTTAAAGATTTTTTAAAAAGGTGTTAAAGAGGCTGGAATAGTGTTAGTCTCACCTTCTCCCTATATTGTAGAAGGATTTGGAGTGCTTTCATATTTGTTGTATGGACAAATACTTATCATGGAGAACCTACTAAACACTTGGGTTCGTGACTTATAGATTTTGAAGAACACTTTTGGTGATGTATTTAATAGATTGTAATTGGTACTCTTTCAATAAAATTTTGAATTTATGTTATCTTTTGTAATACCTTTGTCATTATTTTCAAAGGGGGAGTAGTATCGAGAAATTTTTTATCTATGTATTTGTAAGAGGGAGAAGTACCAATATTGTAGATTGTATGATTTGTTTTTTAATTACCTTAGGAGGAATTATCCTAAGAAGTTGTGTACTTGATGTGCATAGTTAGACACTTCAAAAAATTTCTAAGTGTTGCCATCAATGCCAAAGGGGGAGATTTTTGGCATTATGATGAAAATGATCATATCTTAGATCATGTAGTGGAAGGTGTAGTGTTTTCATTTCTAGAAAAAATTCTTCTAAGTTGATTGAATCAGATATACCGATGATAAAGGTGATTACACATGAATTTGTCTAAGTATCTAGTGTATCGGTGATAACACAGTCAGTCATGATAAATTTAGTGTACAATGGTAATAGTGAGGATTCAAATGATGTGATCATATAGGAAGTATCTAAATAATTATTTCTTCCTACATCTATGATCGCGTAAGATGATTCTATGTACAAACAAAGATTTTAGGTAAACACCAATAATATCAATAAGAATAGTGAATAGTCAAACTGGTCTAGTCAAATTGGATAAATCGATTCAGCAGTGAAGTCAAAGTCAAAGATCGATTAGTTTAAGCATTGTATTATTGAGGGTTGACCTTGAAGAGTTCAATTTCCTATGTTGTTGTGATCTCTTATGAATTTTGATGGAGATTTAGAGGCTGAATTAGGTAACACATTTTTGGGTTATTCTACCAACCTAAATGTGTTTATAAGAAATGAAATTGAAGGAAAAGGGTTATTATTGAGTGTTGTTTAAGTTTTGATGATTGTGTTCTTTGAAGGAAAAAAAATTATGATTAGAGAAGTATAGAAGTGGATCTATCAGGTGGAAGATGTTATCATAAGGCCAGTATTTGAGTTTATTACTCAAGTAAGTTCTAATAGGCTTGCGATCAAAATCTCTTAACGAGGTTACTCCTAATAGGGTAAGAAGGATCATAATAGGTTTGAAGACTAAATAGGGTGACTCTCAGAAGGATTTTCAAATCCCTTAATAGGCTAGTTCCTAATAGGAATTTTTTAATATCTCTTAACCAGGTTATAGATACTCTTAACCGGGTAGACCCTTAGTAGGGTGTTGTAATGATCCTAACAAGGAAGATGTTTTTTGTGCACTAGTAATATTTGTGGGTGATAATTCCCCCATGGTTTTTTCCTTTAGAAAGGGTTTCCATGATAAAATATTGGTGTCATTGTGACAATTTAATGGATGTATGCTTTTATGTTATATTTAGCTTTGCATGTTGGTTACTTTGGATGTTGATGAAAAGATTTTGTAGATTTGTAGTTTCACTTATTCACCCCCCCTCTTAGTGCCTTATAATACTAACAAATAAAAGAAGAAATATTCAAGATGAATCCAAAAGGATAGAAGGAGATAAAAACAAATCCACTCATTTTTTGAACAAGAGAAAGAAATTCAAAAGGATAGTTCCAAATCAAGATGCTCAAACTAGGTACTCTTAAGTACTAAATGGAAATTGTTTTTATTGTAATAATATTGGACACAAGGATATATATTGTAGAAGTATAATGAACACAATACCTTGACTATTCAATAGCTAGTTCTATGCTTTCAAAAAAAATTGTATTAAGTCTAATGATTTGAAAATAATATTAATAAGAAATGATCTTATAAATATGAATAATTCTAGGAATGCACAATATTTTAATGTTTATTATTACACATGTAACAAGTTTGGTCACAAGGTGGCCAACTATAGATATAATGTGAGAAGAAGTGTAAATGCTCTATTTCATGGTGCCACATGTTATAAATACAATAAACAAGGACATATTGTGAAGTTTTATAAAGAAAATAATTTTAAGTCTCTAGTTCCACAAAAAAGGTTAATCCTACTCAAGAAAAGAAAGAAATGGAGAAGACATGGATTAATAACTTAGAAGAAAAGAAAGACAAGGATATGGAGAATGGATTTGTACCTTGGAATGGTGCATATGGATCTTTTGGAAACTAATTTAAAAAGGTATGGGTTTAGGGGGAGTTTTATTTGCATATTTCTCAGTTCCCCTTAAGAAGTATAAATGCTGAAAATATTCAACATATTAGCCAAAAAGGATCCAAAAATGTTTGTATTGTAAAGATGGTTGTATTATTTTGTAGAAAAAAATGCATCCTATACAGAGGATTGAGGAATAAAAGTTGCTAAAACACAAAGAGAATTTAATGTAGAATTGGATGGGTGGATAAGAGAATTCTAAATGTATTTATTAGTATTTATCAAAACCCTAGTTATTGATTCTCTAGGTATTTACCATTATTTATCAAAACCCTAATATTCTAGGGTGAAAATAGATACTCCTATTATTATAAATATTGTCGAAAAAACCTAACTTGTTTTAAATAAACTACACATCCAATCTATTTTGAATAATTTTACTAGTGCATTCTCTTGTGTGTTTATTGATGTCATTGTATAATATAAAATGGTGAGAAAATCTAGGATGTAGATCACTCATAAAATCATATTATGCATTAGAATAAAAATCCACCCTTAAATTAATCTGATTAGCACAACCGAAAGATGAAGGGTGCTAATATAAGATCTATCTAAAAGGGGAATTTGTGATTCTTATAGAAAGGGATGTGATATATAAATTATAGTAACTATGATCTATAAATTAAATGAAAGGATAAAATAGGAAGGATGAACTCGCCTTGAAAACAAGAAGAGGAATATTGACCTTCAGATTCTATTCCGACTATCACAGAGATGTCAGAAACATGTAAAACTCCAGAACTAGGATTCAAACACCTATAACTATCTTCTATGAAATTTTTAGCCCAAAAGGATGAGGCAAAATTGGATGACCTAGTGCAGGATGATGTTCCAAAATTTCAACCTTGTCCTTTTAACTTCAAATCTGATGAAAATTTTTGAGGGCCTACGACTATTTAAGAGATTCTCGAATCTAGATCTGCAATTTCCATCATTGTTCCTCCACATAGAAAAGAAGGGGAAAATGTTGTGGAAAGGGTTTTTCCTTGTTCAAACCCATGTTTAGGAATTAACCTTGAAATTGAATTAAAGTTTCATAAGGAACTATAAAATGGAATCTAGATCTGAAACATAAATCACCTTATACCTCAATGATGCAATGCCTCTTTGGAGATGATCACAAGTGTTGATGTAATAGCTTGGAGTCCATAAAAAATAATAGGAATTCATGAAACCAAACCCTTCAATTAAGGATGTGTTGGAAATGAGATAAGTAACTGAGAGGGGAGGGGTGAATCAGTTACTCCAAAACAAATCCTTTGTCCCTTAGATGTCTTAAGTACTTTAACACTGTTACTCGGTTAATTAAGATATTCTTCTATAACTCAGGTGTCAAAGCAATATTTATAATATCCAATGCAATTTATACTTTAGTGATTAAGTGTAGAAACATAAAGCATAAAAAAAATAACATATATACAGGTGACACCAAGATTTAACGTGGAAACCCAATATGGGAAAAACCACCAATGTAACTAGTTACTATTTTTCACTCTTCTGAAGTGAGCCCTATTAGGAGAAAACCCTGTTAAAGGTTACAATAACACATTGTTAGGTGTGACCCTATTAAAGGATTTAATCACCCTGTGAGGAGTGGTCTTATTAGAGGTCTTCAACACTTCAACATAGAAATGCTACCTTGTGATAGGATTTACAAAAAGACTGTTAAGTATACTCTATTAAGAGATTTTTGATCACTACTATAATTGTTAGAGAGTAATAATTAATTGGCATGTATGTGTAAGAAACTGTCTTTCCTGATGCAGATATTTGTTCTAATGATGATTGAATCCTTGCTGATCAGATGTTCTATTGCAGCTCTGAGTGATCTATACTCAATCAAAATCCTATCTAATTTTGCCTTCACTCTTCATATCATAGAATTCCACACTTCTGCTTTCACTTCCACACTTGCACCTCCACACATTCAATCCAAACTTGACCTTTCATATATATGGTAATCCCTGTCAATTCGGCTTGAATATACTTCTAAATAATAAATCATAGTTCAGTCAGCCTCATATAACCAATTAATTATAGAATATAAATCACTGCTAGTTGGCTGCCACTGAATGCCCGACCATGACTGAAATTCCTGAGTGACTCAGTCAACACTGAACTTCTTCAATACCCGACTGAACTTGGTCAACACTAAAATAACTCATTCTATTTGACCAATTGTGCTCAGTCTAAATGTAGACATTTGTGTAACATCACTACATAAGTCTAAATACATGTGTAACATCAATGACAATACACAATTGAATATTTATCTTCAACAATATCCCTCTTTGGAATTGATGGCAACATAACATGTCATAATACAAAGAATTTTAGAGCAACAGAAAATTTTATTTAATATCTTTAGCTTCATTCTGACTCTCATCCAAAACCTCCCCCTAACATAAAAATCTCCCTCTTACTGTATTATGGAAAACTCTCCCTCTTTTATGTTATTCTTATGTATTATAGAAAATTCTCCCTCTTTGACAACAAATTCCAAAGACTTCATAAGTTACTTAACTTTATTCTGTAAGACTCCATCTTCTCAAATACCAATAGTCGGTACTATTTCACTTTGTAATTGTAATGTACTTGAATGTACTAATTCATCTACAATGTGCTCTAATGTACCTTCATTAACTGATAGATCTTCACTGTCGCTCAGGTTGATGCATCACTAAACTATATTTTAGTGAGCTTTAGTTAGGGGAAGCACCCCTAGCTTTCCTATAAGATACAAGAATGTGTCCTTAGGTAAAGGTTTGGTGAATATGTCTGCAACTTGTTCTTTGGTAGTCACATATTCCAACCTTACTTCTTAATTTTGTACCAATTCCCTCAAAAAATGATACTTTATCGCTATATGCTTGGTAGTTGTGTGCATCATAGGATTCTTTGAAATGTTAATGGCACTGGTGTTTTCAAAGTAGATAATAACTAATTCTTTTACTTCTTCCTTTCTTCCTGACAACAACTACTTGATCCATATGATGTTTGAACAGTTCACTGTTGTAGCAACATATTTTGCCTCTACTATAGACTGAGAGATACAATTTTGTTTCTTGCTAGTCCAATACACTAACCTCTTTCCAAGAAATAAATCTCCACCGCTGGTGCTTTTCCTGTCATCGACACTTCCAATCCAATCAGCATCAGTGAATGCCTTTAAATGAAAGTTTCCAACTTTCTTATACCATAGACCATAGTCTTTAGTACCCTTCAGATTTCTCAAAATTCTTTTGATTTCCATTAGGTGATTATCTTTGGGATTAGCTGAAAATCTTGCAACAATACCAACTGCCAATGCAATATTAGGTCTGGTGTGAACAATATATTGAAATTTTCCAATTATGGATCTATGGTTGGTCTAATCTACCTCTTTTGAAGCATCATCCATAGATAATTTATGTCCAGTACACATGGGTGTTCCAGCATGTTTGGAACCTTCCATACCAAATTTATTAAGTATCTCCTTGATATATTTTGATTGAGTAATGTATATACCATCCTTCATTTGATGTACTTGTAATCCAATAAAGAATTTGATATCACCAAACATAGACATCTCAAATTCTTTACTCATAGCTACAGAGAATGCTTTGCATAGGTCATCATAACCAATGAATAATATGTCATCAAAAAATATCTTTGCTAACAGTATTTTGTTTTGTGGTCCTCTTTGATGTACATGCTATTGTTATCATTGGTCTTTGAAATCCAATACTTACTAGATATCTATGCAGTCTTTCATACCAGGATTTGGGTGCTTGCTTCAGTCCATACAATGCTTTGTGCAGCTTCCAAACCATATTCCATCTACTAGGATCAACAAATCCTTTAGGTTGTTCAATGCAGACTTCTTCTTCTATGATTCCAATTAGAAATATAGATTTCACATCCATTTGATATACTTTGTATCCTTTATGTGCAACATATGCCAGAAGAGTTCTGACTCCTTCAAGTCTTGCAACAGGAGAAAAAGTTTCTCCATAGTCAATACCCTCTTCTTGAGCATATCTTTTACAAACTAGTCTGGCCTTGTTTCTAGAAACTTTACCATTTTCATTAATCTTATTTCTAAAAACCCACTTGGTTGGAATCACATTCTTGTCCTTTGGCCTAGGCACAAGATTCCAAGTTTTTTTCTTCTCAATCTGCTCAATTTCTTCATTCATTGCTTCTATCCAACTTTCATCATTCAATGCATCTTTAATAGTTCTAGGTTCAAATTCACTTAGTAAACATGTAACTTTGAGTATGTTCCTTGTCATTACACCTTCTGTCTGATCTCCAATTATCTTCTCAGGTGGATGATGCCTTTTAACATATTTTGAAAGTACTAGATCCTTCAGTCTAGATTCTGGACTTGATCCACTAGGTCTGTCATTCTCAAACATTCATTCTTGCTCCTCTTTTTGATGCTTGGGATGTTCCACTGTCTGTGACTCAGTTCCCTCTGTTTGTGACTTGGTTTCCTCCATCTTTGACTCAGTTTCCTTTGTTTGTGACTTGGTTCCCTATGTCTATGACTTGGTCTCTATGCTAGCTAAATGTGGGCCTCTGATTTAGCAGTACACTTCAACATGGTCATTATACTTCAGCTACATACAGGAATGAATATTGATTCATTCATCCTGCATGTCTGAAAGAGTCGACCTATTGCCTTCTAGAAGGCAAGAGTATGAGCTTTCTCTCAGATCATTGCAAGCTCAGTGATTACACACTAACCTAAATGAAGGATTTAAAATCTATATGCTGAAAGTAAATTGTTGATTAATCTAAATGATTATGCAATTTGTTGTTCATCCAAAGCTGATTAAGATTCATTTTAGAAGCACCAAATTGAAATATGAGAGAATCAGTTTTAAGCCCAAAACAAAGTGTGCTTTAAGTTAGATTGATTTGCATGCTTTGAAAGTAATAAACAAAAATACTAAACAAATGAAATGCTAAAATGATAAAAGATAAGATGAAAATGTAGTATAATAACTTTAATTAAAAATTAGGATCCTTTGTGAAGGAAAAGAGTCTCTTTTATAGAAATCTCTCTCGAATCGACTGTCGAGATTGAACAAAAAGAGTGGCTTAGATTCAATTGAAGAAGCACAATCCATGTGCAAGTGATTTGATTGGTCGAGAGAGTCAGTTTACTAAACTGACTGATCAGTTATTTTGGAAACTTCCAAAATCAGTTCATAGTTAACTAAAATATTTCCAAAATGATAATCAGTGGAGAATCAGTTAACTAAGTGGAACTGGATTGTTTCCATTTTGATAATCAGTTAGCTAGATTTGATGATTTCATGTGCATTTTTAATAAATTAACTGATTTTGAATGCACATTTATGTTTTTATAATTAATTTAATTCCTTTTTTATTTAATTGACAATTTTGTAATTTTTATTTAACTAATATGTCATAATATCAATTAAATAATTAACATAATGTTTATTTGCCAATGTAATGTGATTTTAGGAATTAATTAATTAATCAAGTAAGGTGATCGATTATGACCTAGGGTTTAGGTCAGATTAGTTTGAATGTGATGAATTGCATGTTTGATTTAGGACTTAGGTTTTATCAAGATTTGGGTTTCTTGATTAATTGCAGAGATTGGGGGTCTAGGGTTTAGGTGGCCATTTTTAGGTGATTACATTTTCCCCTCTCTAAATTGATGTGTGATCACCGCATTGATTCAAAGACCTGTTAGTGAGAAGACCCAGAAAAGTTTGATTTGAAGCGATGAAACTATTCTTTTGAAGAAGAAGACCGACTTCAAGCTTGATCGGACAAAGATCGATCAAAAGATATAAATAGAATGCTCAGTATGATTTGAGGCAATGAAACTGAACATCTGTCAGCAACTCTTAAACCTTTTTGATTGTTTTGAAAGAATAACCAATTTGATTTGAAGTGATGAAACTGATTATCGTTAAGAGATTTGATAAGAAAGAAAATTGACTTGATTTGAAGCGATGAAGCCAATTTGATCAATGTATCTGGTTTCAATAATGAATAGCCCGTATAAGACCGATCTTGTCTAGTTTTGAGTGTATTCACCATTGATTAGGTTTCCTTTGATTTAAGATGATCTCAACTTGATTTGATGCAATGAAGCTAAGATTCCCCAAGTGATGGGGTTTTGATTGAGGATGTAATCAATAGAATGTTGATGTCCTAATCCTGCCCCCTCGAGAGTGAAATCAAAATATGGGTAGGTGCCCAAGTGATGAGAAGTAATTCGATTGATTAGAAAATTTAGGAATAAATTGATCTGATTAGAAAGAGGTCCCACATGGTGAGGACATAATCTATACTTGATGAGAGGTCCTGTTGACCAAGATTGACCAAAAGTAAGATACATGGAGTGATTAGAAGAAAACCATGAGAGATTTCTATTGGTTGTGCAAGTGGTCAAATTCAGATTTTGATTTTGATCCTAAAAATAGAATCAAGACAGTTGATTTAGCAAGGGGTATCATGTTCACTTGACGATGAGAAGATTGATCGATTAGAATCTTAGATCCTTCACATTGGATAAAGATAAAGTTATTATGCTGATTTCAACACTATGCAGATGCAGACTAACATGAATGCAACCTAAGGTGTAGTCACTGAGCTTTAGCTTTGAAATTTTTCATCATTGAGCATTTTTGGAACATCGAAGTCGATACAATCCTTATTGATGCCACTGTAACCATAAGAATATGAATATGACTTTCATTGGATAAGATATGGGAAACTAACATAAGCATCGAGGCACAAAAGCTGAGATGACCTGAATGTTGTTTCCAGTTTTGATGTTGCAAGAGTACACCAGTATCAAGGCATTCAAAGCCAAGATAACCATGAGTGTGATCTTGCATAAACAAACAGAGCAATAACAGTCAAGGATATAGTTCCGACCTCACCTTGGCATACAAATAAATAGGATCGAGGGATGTGAGGCTTTTCTGCCTTAATGCAGGAGCTCTTACCACATACACCCAGTTTATTTGACGTTACTGGATCATCAAGACCACACCAAAAAGTAGTAGACAAAGAAAATATTAGCGAAATAAATGAAAATAGACAGCATACAAATAGAAGTTCAGCATACTTCAGCCATGTTCAAATTTTTTGAATGTATATATGTATGAGGTGTTGAGAAACACCGTTGTGCTTGTGAGTGCTTTGTGTTTGATTGCTATCGATCTACTATTTACATTTTTGATGTCCAATGTGTGTTAAGAAACATGGATGCATCCAAAGATACTATTAAGAAACACTGTTGATTGTGGTGTTGAGAAACACCTATTTGCGTCAGTAGCGAGTTGTCCTTCAGAAATGAAAAGATTATTGACTCTAGTATGAACCAAAGATGTGATCAAATTAGGGACCCATGCTCCAAGTAGAAAATGATGATAACTAAATTGACTCATACTGTGAGGAAAAAGATGATTTGATTACCCCCAGGTTATGAATCAGGATCGGTTTCAATCCAGGAGGGTTCTCAGAAGAACCAGAGTGTCACAAAAGTGACTAAAAGATATGTACAAACTAAAGAAAAGGATTGATGCCAAGATTGAGCATTGATAGATGGAGCACTAAGTACAAGAGGCGCCTATTTACCAGGTTTTCACCTTCTTGGCAGAGATTCTATTTTTGCTACCATGGTGCCTATTTATCAGGTTTTCGCCAAGGCACTTTTTCTCTTTTTCAATTTTTTTTGTATTTTTTTATTTTTTTGATTGATGCATCAAGGTGCCCATTGCTAGGTTTTCACCAAGATGATCATTTTTTCAGGACTTTTTCTAATTTTTAGATTTTTTCAGAGATTACTCATGTCTCAAGCAAGATCACATTGGTTTTTCACAATGTCTAGCAAGGTAGAGATCATTACAGATGGATTAGAAAGTTGATGGATGAGGCGAAAAGACAATGATGGATGAAGAGGGTGAATGTGACCCTCAAAGACAGTCTCCTCAAGATTACCCAAGCTAGGAAAAAAATAATATAGTAATGTAGGCTCAGGGAGTAGTGCTAGATAGCATATAGGATAATCACCTGATGTCATGAAAAGCATGTGGTCCAAACGAATGGACATGTCAAGAGACTTATAAGAACTTGTTTTACAATTTTTTCTTCTTCATTTAGATCAAGACCAAGAGGTCATTAGGATAGGATATAGCTATGATCAGGATAAAGGGTGATGAAAGCTATGAGTGGATGCTTGGGATTTGGTAGGAATGTGCAAAGATAGGAAAGATCAGTCTTGGGATAAGCAAGATCACAATAGGGTGCCATGGATAGGCTCAACCTTGTCAAGATCATCAGAAGGAACATGGATGCTCACAGGATAGCTAGATGTAAGATATGATAGATATGATGACATGGAAGGAACTTTCCCCCAAGTGAAGAGTGACAGTAGGAGGAATTACACATGATGCTTGTTTGCCAAGTTTTCATCATGGTACTTATCCAAGGCGCCACAAGAAGTGGTTTTCACCATAGGATGGATTGATTTATCTTTAATTTTTCTACCAAGGTGCCTGTTTACCAGGTTTTCACCAAGGCACATTTTTCTTTTCTTTTCTTTTCTTTTTTTTGTACTTTTGATTTTATGGAGGAACTATAGCTTCATTCTCTTTAGATAGTGTTCCTTTGAAATATATGTTGTGATAGCCCAAGGCCACTGAAAGTATGCTCAAAGATGCTGATAGGGTGATGGTAGAAAATAATGATATGGAGGATAAGGAAGATAGTAGCCAAGGATTTATGTGATGGATTGGATAAGAGAGATGGAAGGATATGGTGATAAGATCAACATCAACACACCCCTTGAAGGGTAGTGGATAAATGGAGGAAAAGTGGATGGAATAGATTGAGGCTTTGATGTATGAGTGGATATGGATCTTGGTATACGAGGACCCAAGATGGATGAAGTATTCAAGGTAATGGATTTTGGGACATGAGGACCCAAAATAGAGTTAGAAGATGGGATACATTTA